>VWYE01027168.1:828057-1010047 GCA_013398995.1 Alaudala cheleensis | reverse complement strand
CCCCCCCCCCCCCCCCATTTTTACTCCATTGCTGTTGACTGCACATTCTGTTCTCACTTTTCATGAAGGAAGGACCATTATTTCTGTCTCAAGTAGTTTTATATGGCTTTTAAAAAGCTTTTAGGCACAGTAGCTACGTTTATGTCAGAACATTTTTCAAGTGTGTTCTGCGGACAGAGAAGGAAGCACGACATGTTAATTGTTTCCTTGTACAGACCATGTAAATGGTAGCTGCCCAAACAAGATTTGTGTAATATATATTGTGAATTCCAACAGCTACTCATAAGAAAAACTTAAGGGATATGAAACATTTTCCACAAAAAACAAAATGAAGAAAGTTTAAATATTAAGATAACATGCCACATCACTGAACTCTTGGTGACACTACATCAACAGAATAAAAGAAAATTGAATGCTACCTTTTCTTGCCTCAAAGAAGAGCTGGAAATAAATTAATTATAGCAGTTATGGTCATGGCAATTACAACTTGGCTTCGATGCTTTTCTCCCTTAACCTGCTCTTAGTTCCTCAGGAATCAGTTACTATAAAGAAACGTAGGTGAGTCTGATCAAGCAAGTAATAATATGATTTTAAATGATGAAGGAAGCAATCATAAAGAACAAGCTGAAACCATGAGCTGGCTAAGAGCTAGTGGTTCAGGACATTGGTAAGCACACATGGACAATATTGTGGTGGGCATCTGCTACAGCCTCTCTGATCAGAATGAAGAATTAGATGAGGCCTTCTTAAACAAGTAGAAAAAAGCCTAATGTTCACACATGTTTGCCCTCAGGTGGGAGGGCACCTTGAGCCACCACTATCATCTAGGGAGACAACACAACAGACATAGCCAACAAGGGCACAAGGTTCCTCCCACAAGTAATACAGAAGTCAATATGAGGAGGTGCTCTGCTAGGCTTCCTGCTTATAAACAAGAAAGGACTGGTTGGGAGCACAAGGCTTGGGAGTAGCCTTGCCTGTGGTAATAACGAGATGATGAAGATCAGAGTCCTGAGAGGAGAAAATAAGGCAAACAGCAAGATCATAACTCTGGCCTTTAGAAAAGCAAACTTTGACCTGTTCAGGTGCCTGCTTGAAAGAATCCCATGGGACACCGTTTTAAAGATAGGGGATCAGGAGACTTAGTTGATTTTCAAGGATCACCTGCTCTAAGCTCAAGAACAGTCCATCCCAATAAGCAGGAAATCAAGGAAAGGTGGCAGAGGACCTATGGCTGAACAAGTAGCACCCGATAAAAGATTTGGTGTAAAAATAGAGCAAAGGAGGTAGAAATGGGGACAAGTGACCCAGGAGGATTATAGGTAGACTGAGAGTGCAGGGTTAGGAACATTGAGTATCTTTTGGAGATGAATCCATCAGATATGATACCAGATCCTACTTGAACCATACTTAGATCTACTTCATGTCTGGCATCATCATATTTAGGAGATGATATGTCTCCAATTGGCACTGTTTTGCAGTACACCCTTCATGCAACTTGCATCACAGATTAGTATGGATAGTCCATCCCCAGACCCCAATACCAAATGTGACCTCACTACCTTCTACTTACCAAGATCACAGAGGACAGCTGTATTACCTTAACTAAAGTGGACACATTTTGCAGTGTCATCCACTCTCCTGGGCTATTGCAAAGAGAATTAGATTAGATTAGGGGGAACTCATAAATCTTCAACTTACATAAATTTCTGAATGTGTAGTTTTGACAATGAGAAAGGCAGTACCTTGCATGCAGGTAGTCTTGTCTAAGTTGTTTAAAAAAGCACTTCCCCTATTAATTTTCATCCTTTTATTCAGCCACCAGTAAGTAGTGGCTGAAAAAAACATCTAGATCAGGTGCACAACTATTTCTGATCCTAATAGTAGAGAAACCACACTCGCTGCTCGCTACTGCAATCCTTTGTGGTTCTCCACAAAGATTTAAGGGGAGTTCCTTTATTTTCCTGCATGTCAAAGACAATGTTTCTGGATGCAAAGTTAGTATGTCTCTTTCCTACTAGGCTTTTTGTAGAGTTATTGTTCAATCTGTAATTTGGATCTGTCTGGATCAAAAAAACCATAAAATAAGCTCTGTTGCTCTAAATTTCACCCTTTGTCTGGTGAAGACTCATCATGCAACATGATAATTATTCCCTTCTTTGAACGCGTTCTACAAATACAGCACGGTTTTCAAAAGATGGCAGCATCATTTGCAACATGCACTATATGATCATTATTTCTCTGAGTCTGTGCAATAATCCATTATGCTACTTTTACATTTCCTCTTGTCTTTCTGTTATATCTCCTCACACAAAAGAAAACTCTTCATGTATGGCATGTGCACATAATGTTCTAGGCAGAAAGACCTGAAACTGTTTGATATATCAGCTTACAAAATTTTCTTGTGAGTAAAAGATATTTTACAAATGGACCATATATTACACAGCCCAGTGTAGAACATGAAATGAAACTAAATGCTGTGGAGCTCAACTCATGGCAGTGTAAGCCATGAATTCCATTTCCAATTTCTATTCCAAGGCAATTTACCAACATTAGAGTTGAATTGCCCCATGTGAGTCGCAAGGCTGGACTACTGCTGTATCTTACATGTCAACATAACACGCCAGCATACATGAGGTTAGTTTTTTCTCTGTCATCCTACTGAATTTCAGAATTACTGTCTGCAACCACACCTCTGAGATTTAATATATTTCTGAAAAGACTTATTAAACTTTTAAGAATCTTTCCTCCCAGTTTTTTGTCCCTGTGTTGAAATTCATTTGACTCATGTAATAATATATGTGTTATATTTATGTTATAATCTTCCATTTTCAAGAAATTAAGTATGATGCTGGAGGAAAACTTAAGTACATAAGTCTCATTGGCTAAAAAAAATTGCAATTGCTAACTAGAGGATGTTGATTTACTTATTTTTCCTAAGCAGCCAGAGCAGGCAATACTTCAAATGTAATATATATGGATAGCCTTTTTTCTCACTTGTTCAGCATCATTCTGAATAATTATTCTGTATCATTCCTAACTTAGAGTAAGAGGATGTCAATTCCTTTTTCCAGCCTTAAATTTCTCTCTTCCTTTAATGTCTTTTGAAAATGTCTCTTAAATAATAAATAGTAGAAGCTTACGGAGAAATAAACTCCATAAGGTATGATAAATGAAGGTAACAGGAAAGGTTTCAGGGTGGTTGTTGGGTGTTTCATTGTTATTTTTAAGTAAAATAGGCCTGTCTTTTATTGTAATGGTTTCTATGATCACAAAGTTCATACATCCTTCTCTTATTAAAACAAATAACTTCAGTTCTCAGACTTAATGGTTCCAGTAAAATATTTTTCTAACGCCAAGGGAAGCACATACAGTGCAAAACATCCATCAACACCACCATCCATGGCCATATACTCAGCTTTTCCAGAACCATATAAAAGAAATGACAATTTTCTTTCTGCACCAATAGGAGTAAACTGAGACGCATTTTAGGGCAAAAAAGTATCTATTACATCTTTTGTTTCTTTATCTGCTGATTCAGATTCCTGATGTTTTTAGGAGTTCCTGTAGGTTTCCCTGTTGGGAACATTCTGCTTAGCAGATATAGATGTTAAATAAATGAAGGAGTGCCAACTTGCAGAGCCTTATGCTAACTAACTAAGAAACATTTTAGTTCTGAATTGACTGAGCAACAGTTGACTGAAAGTGAAGAGCAGAAATCTTGTGTTGGAAAACTACTAGAATTTATGAAATGTGTGACCATAATGGAACAGCGCAGAAATACAAAAACATGTAGAAGGTAGAAACCAAGAATTTACACATGGTGATTCAGATTTTCCTAGTCAGATTTTTAAAAAACAATGAGTTAATACATTTCATGATGCTCTGTAAAGTGGTATAAAAACCTATACATATATATATATATATATAAAATTGGAAAGTGTTGGTTAGTTTGGCCCTTGCTTCACAGGGTGAAATATTTACTTGAGAACTCCCACCACCAGTGCAGAGCCAGACTTGATAAATAAAGTAGGGGCATGTCAGTATATTTATTGGCATAAATAATTTTCAGTATCATGAATTATGAAGAGTGTTCAAATTAAGGCATCTAAAGCTTGTACTATAGTTCCGTTTCTATAACGAGTGCTGTTTTCTCATGGGTCAATAATCTCCACAAGCTAGTTAGTTAGCTGAAATTACTTTCTTGCAAAGAAATAAACAACATATAATGCTTCCACAGCTAACTCTAAGAAACAGCACTTACAAAAGAGGCAATTTTTGGCATGTTTATTGAAAACTTGCTCCTTCCAAGCTGACTTCATTATTTTGGAGCCAGAATAATTACTTCTTATAGTACCTTCAGGAAAAATACTGGGAGCAAAATCAGCTCAGTGGGACATCTGGTCTTCTTTTAATAGCATTCATAATTCAAAGAAGTGACTTTATGACTACAGCACCCCACTCTCTCCAGTTCCTAACTATACCTTTGAATATATGGTTTATTGGGCAATAGGAACATTTTTATTTAGCCATTGAGATTATAATTTTGCCCCCACAGCTCCTATTGCATTGCCTAGCAAATTTAAGGGACTCAGTGTCACTACTACTACCAAAACAAAACCCCAAAAGCCCACCAAACCCACAAATTTATAACAGGCAAAAATCTTCAGATTTTGATACTATAGGATCATATTTTAGCTGTAAGCATAGACAAATAAGAGACCAGCAACTCTGAATAAATGGGTTGAGGTCTTTACAAAGTTGTCATACTTGACATATTTTATAAGTTATTTCAACCAATTCCACTCTGGTTAAGGGGACCAAATGCCCACTGAAGGCTGATTTGCATTGAGCATACTCCTGGAAAGCATCTGTAATTTAGTTTTGTCTGAGAGGAATGAAGGTCAAGTGCTAAGACACTTCTCCAAACCATCAACCAAAGCACAGAAAGCAGAACAACTGGACTGTTCATGGGACTTCTGTTCCAGCCTAAACTACTGATGTTCACCATACTCAACTGCTGCCAGATATATTAGCTTCCTCATCAGTTGGAATACAAGAAGATTTGTTATGGGATAACAATCCTGCTAGGGATTTTAAGATACATAAAGGAATGGGGAACATTATCCCAGGGGAAGTAAACTTCCAACATTTAATCAGAAACAAACAAAATGTTCTCATTTATAGCAGGAGATAGCTAATTCTGAAAGTCATTGTCATCTAGTCATCTTTACCCAATAGTTATTTATTGGCTGACTCTCAGTTCTAAATATCTGCAAATACCAATTTACAAACTGAGCAAACCTGAGTCATTTCTTGCTGCCAGTTATTCTGACAAGACTTTCAATATGAATTCATCAGGTCCTAAATTTACAGTTTAAGGGACTACCAATATCAGTCGAAGAACTCTGATACTTTTTGTCTTTGGCTAAGGAAAATAAGTGCTGGAAGACTAAAAGACGTCTAATAAGAAAGAGTTACGTGTTAATACTTCTGGATAGGTAAATAGGACTAAACAGGAACAGAGTCAACCCTAACGTAGAAAGGAGGCTTTGGAGCTCAGGTAAATTATGGGGATGGGCATGCATTCAATCTCATGTCCCTAAGAGAGGGAATTGGACAGGCTAATAAATTTCTTATTAAATCTATGAGTAGATCAAAAGGCTTCAGTTAGGCTTAAACTCCAGTAGGAGGGTAAGGTGGAACAGGATTTAAGGTGTTTAATTAGTAGAGTCTCTAAAAACTATTTTGAAACAGAAAATAGTTACGTGTCTCCCCAACTTCACAGAGCTGATGAATATTATTCTTCCAGACTGTAAATACCAGTCTGCAAAGCCACTTTCAGCACAGCTGATCAAGTCCACACTGTTTAAAGGTCACTGTCACCATCTAGTGGCAGTCAGGAGTTTAGACAGCACATTCTTCAAATAAGTGTTTATTAAGAAAGAACAATGCATTCAGATGTTTTCTCCTTGTATTACATTCATTTAAGCCCTTCAGCTGAATATTTGGCTGGAATTTATGTAGAATGCATAAGCTAATTTCCATTTATAAATTTTTGTTTAAAACTAGAATTTACATTTTCTGGTAAGTTGCTGTCTGTTTTTAATAGACCTTTTCACATAATTTTGGGAGCTGGACACAGGTCTACCAACAATGATTATTACAGATTACTAAAAATTCTGTATTTTTAATTCCTATATTTTTCAGAATAAATTAAATAACTGCTCACACTTTTTACTCTATAGTAATTTTTTCCAACTTCTGAGAGACTTACAATCTCATAGAGGATGCTCTGTAGCACTGTTGTAATGTAGACTACTTTCCAGGGAAATGTCATTGGAACTGTGGTTAAGAAACAAAATCATTTCAATAGTATTGTTCCAATGTTGCCTATACCACCTTTCCAACCCATCCACTTATTTTCTACTCTTCTCACTTTCCCTATTTACAATCTCTTGGTGTAGAAAGAATAAAAGCTTTTATTATACAGTAATCTACAGTCATAACATGCTCTAGAAAACAAATATGTGCCTGTATGTCGTTTCTCAAAGTTATTGTGCAGCAGTAAAATCACTGGACTTCACTGAACACTTATTGTTCATAAAATAGGGATATTAGCATTTGTTGTTCTGATATACTACTACTCCTTTTCAATTATAATAAATAAGATCGACTTACTAACAACTCATTTTCTTCGACAATTCAAGAAAATCAGTTTTTACTACATGAGTAAGAACACAAAAACTGTCATGTCAATCAAACCCCTAAACCTTTAGAATAAGTAACTGCTACAGTTCTCTAAATTTTGCATTTTGCATTTAGTCCAAAATATTATCTTTTCTTCATTTCATTCATGACACTTGCTAATTTTTTCTCTTACTGATGCCAAGAGCACAATCCTGTGTATTGGCCTGAGGAAAGCTGCTTCAGTTTTCACTCCTGACTAAAAACCTCTACCTCAATACTTTGGAGGAATTTCAACATTCTTCTTCATAAAATAAGTCTTTCCTTTACCTCATTGCCATTTTTCTTCCCAAACTCTGCCTTCTTTTCCTCTGGGTTTCTTTTTATTTGCTTGATTGGCTGGAGGAGGGCTTCCAGAAAAGGTTCTGTGTGAACCTTATGTCTCCCACAAGTGCTGTGCAACAGAGATTACTACTGCCCTCACCAAACTATCAAACCCTTCCTCACCTCAGTGCACAACATTTTGTCTACTTTACAAACCATGACATTCTATCATTACTAACTTGGAATGCATAGAAACACTATAAATTATGTAGACTGAAAAGTTATCCCAGTAGGACTGCAGATTTTATTATGGAGCTTTGCCTCCCCAGCATATAGATGTTTACAGCTTACAGCCATAGGGGCAGGCTGTGTTTTAAGAGCCAGGAACACTGGTAGCCCCTAATATTTACATGTGCTAGCCCAACCAGAAAAGCCCCTGAACAAAGAAAATCTCCTGAGTATATTACATGGGAAAAGGAAAAAGTCAATTGGACAAAATGCATCAACCTTTTGGACAGAACAAGAAAATGGCAAGGAGCTGAAAAGAAGCAGTATTCTTTCTCTATTTACTTGGAAAGATGTGATATTAGGGGGAAAGAGAGAGGTGAAGGCTCCACTCTCTTACAGGCAGCAAGTGCTGAGGCTTTATTATATATCACAACTCCACCACAAACACAAAGGAGACTCTAAATTACAATCACATAATCCACAGAAAAATGTCAGCTGACACTGAGGGAGGTTTTAAGAGTACTTACTTGTAATCAGATTAAATAACAAAACAAACCAAACCACCACAACTCCAAAGCAAAACGACCTTATCTGTGAGCCCCCAGCTACTGAAGACTATTATATATTCTTTAAGAAATATAATGAAGGATGTAATGGGCTCAAAACCAATAAGGAAATTATATATTGCCCAATTTAGGTCTTTGTGGATTGCCTAAAATATTGATAGAATGCAAATTATTAACAACCTGTCATTTAGAAAATAGTGACTATAACTAGACAGTGGAATTAGCTATTATGAACCAACACTGGATGCCATTTGGCAAACACCACAGTATATCACTGCAAGAAACAGTAAATATCTTATCAAGACTTCAGTTATAGCAGCAATAGGACATACAGGGATGCTTATGAGGCACAATATTTTTAATGATTTTCTACAGACTCTGCTAGAAAGTGGCAGTACAGAAGGATTTCAAGCTGATATTCTTTTTTCAGAAGGTGCCAGTTTGGAGGTAATTACATCTGCTTTGTCCTCCTCTGTTTATTCTCATTCCCTATTCCACAGAATATCACTTTTCAAGTCAAAAGACAGATGGACTGTCTTGATACCAGAGAAGGTGAGGCATTTGAGGAAATATGTGAGGTTTCTTAAACTTCCCATTATATGAAACACTACAGCAAATATAGCATAAGAGAAGAAAGATTTTTTCCTAATCTTATTTTGGAAAGTAACCCACAATAAAGAAATTATATCAATTTGATTCACTGTTCTGATTTCCTGTGACTACTGTAATGTTTTTCACATATATTTCACAACACATAATTAAATTTGTTTAATCCTGGTTTGGATTAAACCAATAGCAGAAAACAGTAAGCTTGCCATGTGACATTTCAGAATAAACTAAAATAGAAAGGAAAAAAAAAATCAGCTCAGAAAAGGAGCTTTTTTCAAAAGAAAAAGACTGAGAATGACTCAATAGTTACAGTGACCTGAAATGAACAAATCTTCATTACCTAGAATACATTTTACAAGACCAAAAAAATTCATAAGATAGCCTTCAACCACAGAAAACTAAAATTTAATGGCATATACAAATAACAAACCAGTGATAAATTATTTTCATTAGGAACCAAAAATGTATCTGTCCTGCTATCAAGAAGTTGTTTCTAACACCTCTTAAATCAAAGACACAAAAATCTACTGGGAAGATAAACAATGACAAATGTAAAACGGTTTGTCAGGAGGAAATACTATAATTTTCAAAAAGTTGCCTCACAGACCTTGTACATTAATTCCCTACTTCTTTGCTATTGTGTATGCACAGACCTTTTTATGGGGGGAGGGGGAAATCATCATCTGGAACAGTTCAAGGTATTACCCAGGAACATTCAATCCCATTTAGAAGAAGATGCTCAAAATATTGGTAGCTAACAGTTTTTGCATATACTTTTAATCTTACCCAGATTAAAGGTCTGAAATATACTGAGTAATGCTTTGACAAAACATATTTCTAATATTTTTTAAACAAGAAACAGGGACTTAGTTGTCCAATATCTAGTAAAAGAGGAAATATCTAGTATAGCAATAAGGGTATGCCTACTTCTTAAAACAATAAATAGAGCTATTGTTTTTTTCTATCCATTAGTTCTAATTTAGGTTCTGCATTTGATCAAACTGGGACTTTACAGAATCACAGAATATTCTGCATTGGAAGAGACCCAAAAGGATCACCATGTCCAACTCCTAAGTGAATGGCTCATATGGGTATTGAACCCCCAACTTTTGCATTTTTAGCACCATGCTCCAACTGAGCTAATCTCAGTTTTTGTAGGAGATTTCTGGCTAAAATAAAGTCAAGGAAAACATTATGCTTAGAAGAGTTTCTGCAATGGCACAGAGGTTTAGATCTAATTCAATGTCTTTTTAACTGTTTTGAAATGTCTCCCCCCCTCCATCAATACCAAGCCCCTCCTACTCCTCCCTCACCAAGGTGTGTCTTCCAGGATCATCTTCCAACACCCAAGAGTTCGGACGAAGTGAAGAAGGAACCACCCTGAGGATATGATGGAGAATATTCTGCCAAGAAATACTGGAACTGGAATGGAGAAACATTGCAGCAGCCCTCTTGTTAGAGAGTAGAAATGAGCCAAGGCACAGACTTCTCATTTATCACAGCATGAAAAGGGTCCTGGTTTATTCCTCTTTACAACTCAGCCATCCTGACTCCATCTATTCAGTAACTCTGGCTGTAGCAAGCTCCTCCTGTAGGTTTCCCTTACAGTCTCTGACTGCTGGTTATTTCCTGCTAAACTATAACTGCATGTATTGGTTTGCAGACTCTGAATGCAGGCTTTTACCCAGCTAGACTGTGACTGCAGGCTCCAACAACAGGCCCTAACTGCAAGACCCAGACTGACCTCACAGCAGCAATTCTCTCTCCCCAGGCTCCTCCTCCTTCATGATCCTCTCATTCCCTCTTCCTCAAGGTTCCTGTTCCTCCACGATGCTCCCCTCACCAGCTAACTCACTCCCTTTTATCACACTTAGCTTTATCGGCTATAGCTGTGACTCATCACGGGCAAGGCCGAACTGGTTAATTAACACAGCTGTTACTTATCAGAGGTGAGGTCACCTGTATTCCCTTCTCCTACAGAGAAACTCTGATGGTGCAGCTGCTCAGCCAAGACCTGGAAGGGATGTAGACTTTGAAAGCCTGCAAAAACCCGCCAAACCCCAGAGGACTTCTAGGCTTCTATATCACCATGTCAGCCTGTATCAGTCCCATACCACTGCATTAGCAACATCTCTGGCCACATGCTCCCTCCTGCGCTCCACTTTGCCTTCCCTAAAATTACACCATTTCACTTTTCTAAATCCATAATGATCATACTGTTATCCTCAGAGCCATCAATACAAGTATATGTAACCAACTTCCCTTTCTATTTTAAGTACACTTTGTGGATTTTGCATTCAAAAGATTTCATTCTGTGTTTCATATGTTTATTTTTTTTCCTATCTTTACATTCAGATCCAGATAAAAATCTCATCTTCCACTCTGGGTAAAGCATTGTTGCTATAAGATACTGCAACCAAGAATTTGCACATGAAAACATCTTTCTGCAATGCTATTTCAGACAAGTAAGTTATTCAGGAAAGGAGTCTTTAACTTAAATGGTAGTAGAAGAAAAAAAAATATGAAGATCAAAGCTGGACAATTCTATAAAACTGACTTACCTAATTGTTACAAAGTTTTGATTTTGTACACATGAAATATTTGTTCAACATATTTGGAAATACAAAGAGGAATTGCATCATTACCTGTGTATTAGCAGTATGTTGACATTCCAGTGACAGATTATTTGCAGTGGTAAGTTAGACAGGGCTCATTCAAACAAAGTTTCAGTCAAATAAACTTGGAGACAACCACTTCAACTGTCTAGGGGATGAGTTTCACCAGATACACCTGAAGGAATCTGGGAACACATGGGACATCTACACCCTGAGCACATTCTGTTTCAGGGAGGTACTGTTCACTCAAGACACTGAACTGCCCCAGGAATGTTTATTACAAGCATTATAAAAAATGACATGTCTCACTGGGTATAACAAATAATTCATATTTTGTCAAAGCAGGATCTTCCTTGGAGAGCATCAGAAAAATAATTGTGGAAGGCAACAAGCAAAAAAGGCAGGTTGAACCCTTTGTAGAGCTGATCCATTTTACTGCAGTTAAATCTTGTTGCATGGTGATATCACCTGATGCTACAAATTCACTATTTGGAATAACCTTTTCTACCACAAGTAGAAAGAAAATATTTTTCAGATGATACAATGTGACTCATGCCCAGATAGTGGGTTTAGTTGACATGATCTATTAGAAAACTTTCATAGCTGAGCTACTCTTTTATATCTTGCTTGAAAAATTTCAGCATCATTATTGTAAAAAAGTTTATATTATTTGTAAACTTTTAATGTACATTCTCTCATGCATGTTCTTTGCATTTATATACTTATGTCTTCTCACTGTTTCATACCTTGGATTTATGTTTTATAGCTTTCCCAGTGTTTTTTCAGTCATTGGACAGCTTTTCGATAAATTTGACAGATGTCTGTGGACACAAGAAAAGCCATCAGACATAGCATTCCTTTTACAACTACTGTATGTAAATTGGATGCCAGAATTGTTTCATTCCATTTCCAGCAGTTTGGTTTTTATGTTTGCATTACTTCCTTCCTCTGTGTACATTATTAACATTGGCTTTTACCTTCTAAATCATTCCCAAGACTGATTTAAATTGTGCTATTACACTACTCCACCCATCCCCTGCCTGCCCCCCCATCTCATCACTCCTTTTGTTGACAATTACTTTTTATAGGACATTTGGGCATTTCAAATGCATTTTTCTTTCCCATTTATATGTCCATAAAGATCATCTTGCTCCAGACTGTAATGAAAAGAAGTGGGACCAAAGGCTGCAGTGACCTTTTGGGACTTCCTGAGGGTTAGTGGCTGGGTTCCCAAATAATTTGTCTGTGCCTACAGCAGGCTCTGATCAAGCCCAGGAGAGAATTGTACTGAGGAGTACAGATGTTCTTCCTTTGGTTCACACTGGAGCCTTGAGGCATATGGGGCAACATTTCATGGGATCAGAAAAGGAAGGAAGAGTACATTATACACATTCTGGGTCATCTAACTCATTTCACTAGAAAATTGGGCTGGTTGCAATGCATTGTTGCCTTTTTTCCTATATTAAGCAGGCCAAGAAAATGACCAAAGTCAGTGTAATATGAACAAAAGCAATATCAGCTGCATAAATTGCTAGAATTGGCAAGCAAAGAGCAGCAAACTTCAGCAGAGGCATCTTCCAGACAGCTGTGAATAGATGTTTCCACCACTTCAAGCACCCAAAGCTACCTTTTAGGAAAAGGACAGTACAATTAACATGCAACACAGCAGGTTTACAGAAAGAAGTAAAGAGTGTCACTAATATTTGAATGTTTTAGACTGAACTATGCACATTCAGGAGGCAAATTAATAATTTTAATAGACTAAGTTTACATACAGAAAGGAGAACAGACCTAAAGGTTTGTGACCCAGCACTGGTATCAGTGAACATTGTAATCATGCACTGGTTTAAAAAATAGAAAATTTAACTGTTAGTCATTGCTGAACAAAACAGCATATAATTTATTCAGTACCTTATTAGAACTGCATGGGTTTTTCACATATTGAGCACATTAACCTTTCAGCTTAATGACTTAGTTTTACACAAGAAGAATCTTGTTATTACAATTGTTTGACTAAATTTACACTTGGCTAACCTCTGTATGTGATTAAGGGTTTTAAATCTCTATTCTTAACGGATTTTTGTGGCCAGTGATTTTAATACTTCTTTTCAAATAAAAGCTCACCACTCTATTCTGCGTTTCTGAAGCCATATGAGCTCTCAGTTCATGGTGACCTTGATTAAAAGAGCAAATTCTAGAAAGTACTCCTACAAAACAAAATTAATGCAAAACCAGTACTATCACTGGAGCTAGAAGAAATACATAGTTTTGTGGACAAGTCCAACTAGTGTGTAAAAATAAACCATCAGTATTTTAACTTCTGCATTATTTATTATAAATTAAGAGCGTGAATGTATCCACCAAAACCACAAGGCTTCACACGAAAGCTACTAATCATCTTTTTTTGGTTTTTTGGGGTTTTTTGTGTCAATAAATCTTACCTGGACAGGACATCAGGTAGGAACAAGAGGAGGACAGGAGGGGAAATGCTGATGGGGACATGTTTAGGCTAGTGGATTTAGTTTCCAAATTCTTACAGGAAGGCCTTTACTACAAACCAGAAAAAAGAAAATCGTTTCAGAGAAACCAATCAAATGTAATAAATGTTTTATGGATTCATATGACTTATGAACCATCTTTGATGTGGTAAACTCATGTAATAGTCTCATATAAACACTCTGTTTCAGAAAGTAAGCAGAAAGAGGAGGAAATTCAGGAAATAGGAAAGAGAAACTTGGATTGCATATAAAAGATCTGGGAAATAAAGAGTAGAAGGGCAAGCATGACGTTGTTTTCATTGATTACTAAAGCTGAAGAGCTAGATACATGCTATATACACCAAAGAATGGATGGAAACCAAATAAATGGGAAGAAATGGTAGAAATAAGAACATTTTGGCATTTATCACTAAAAATGGCAACAATGAAATATGGCTGCATTTTTTATCTATTTCTGGCTTATATTCTGCAAACGTGTTTTTTCTTTAAAGAAAACATGCACTGAGTGTGAAAAAGTGGATTCTAGACAAGTCCCTTTTCAATTATATTTTTTATGTCAGGTCTTGTAGTCATCTTAAATACAACTAAAAGAAATTGATAAACCACTGCTTCCAGCAATTTCATTTCTTGTATCCATCCTGAACTTTTGTAACAGTTTAGGTTTCTACTCATCCTTCTTGTTTACTCTTCCAGACCCCTTAATTAAGACTTTGGCTTACCCATAGATGTTTAACGTTTAGAAAGATGGTGATGTCACAGTCCACCTGAGAATTTAAGAAATGGATCTTAAACCTGCAGGTGAATTAAGGAAACTTCACAAGACTCTCTGGCAGTCACACTCCCAGCTCCAGAGTCTCTCTGCAGGGACCAAAGGCCCTTGACAGCAGGTGGCTCAAGAAAGCCCACAGGGCCCTTTTCGCTCCCCTCACCCAGCCAGACCAGGTTTCCTCACCTGTTCAACCCCACCTTTCCCACAGCAGATGGGAAGTTACTAATTTGCTAAAACTGAAAGGTATGATATGAATTATATAAGAAAACAGTGCTGTGAAGGATATAAAATTGATAATCTCCCATACTGGCACCTGGAGGGTCTTATTCCTCCAAGTGTTGTGCTACAGGTGTAGGTAGTTTTCAGAACTGTATTTTCCATGTCAATAAAGTCAGACTAGTTTTTGGATTTAAATGTATCTTAGTGCTGTTCAAAGGTCACTTGTACCTTAAAAGCAGAGAAATGTTTAAATACAAAGTAAGCCTTAGTGAAGGCCTATGTAAAGCAAAATCCATGTCTATTCTTTGCTTTAAAGCATTCTTTAAACTTTTTTATAATAGTAAGTAAAGAGAAGGAAGAGAAAGCACTGAACAATGTTTTCCAACACACACCACCAGATAGCAGTAAAGGATAAAAAGAAGAATTTAAAAAGTAACCACTAAAGGCCACAAAGCAGAGGGACAGAGGGAAGGAATAAACACAGAAGCTGGACAATTTGATGGATCCCTCACAGCCTAATTAAGTACATATACAAATGCAAGGATGTCTAATTTGATGTAAACGAGATATCAATCAGGCACGAGAGAAAGCTATGTCATATCTGGGTGTGATTTCAACCAGACATTCAGCCACAGCCCTCCTTTTCTTGGCAAACACTCAATTTTAGCTATTCTTTGTTTTGGCAGGCTAGCTAAGACATCATCACTGTTCAGTAGGCCAAGACCACCCTTTTTTAGTGGTCAGGGCTGACCAAACTGAGCACATTTATTGCTGCATTTTGGTGCATTTCTGTCTTCCTTCACCTCCCAAACTGCATTTCTTAAGATTACAGCTGCTGTAATTTATATCAGATATTCTGGTTAAACAAAATTAGATGAGCCTTTAGGACCTCAGAGAAATAGATATATTTTTTGTCCCTACTTAATGGCACTTGTTTGCAGACAATGAAGGCAACTCTCAATGCCTGAAAATCCCATTAGTGACCTGTCAATTGCACTGCACATTTAGACACCAAATGGCAGATACTCCCCATCAGGCTGACATCAAGTGTGAAGTTTCAGAAATATCTTCAGTATTACATGAGATCCTTGAGTTTACCAACTCTGTTAGCATGGGTAACTTTTATTAAGCATGGTCTTCTGTCTACATGAAATAATATTATCTCTGACAGGAGAAGGCAGAAAATTTTCTAATTATTTTCTAATGAAACTTCATAGTTCTTTTGCTCTTGCTCTCAATTACTTGATTTTTTGTCTCAATTACGATTTTTCCTCATAAGTGTTTGTCATAACATTGACTTGTTTACATGAAGGTAAACAGCAGCAGTAAATAACAGGAATGCCTTCACTATTCTTTTTCATTCCCGTTTCCATAGATTCAACATAAGCTCATTTACCATTCAGTTATATCTTCCTGAAATTTTGTGCAAGCTTTGAACTTTAACCATAAGGGAATAAAGACTTTTACTTTGGGTCTTCATACAACAGCTTGAACAGTTTTTATCTGCAGTGTGTTAGGAATCTTTTCATGACAACTACTCAATATATATTATTCATGGCAGAGGTAACTGAAAGGTTTTTGATTAATACATTATTGAAGAAGCTTTCATTGCCATTAGCTAAAATTATTTACTTAGAACTGTTTTCTCCTAATATTTTTCTTGCTCTAAATTTTAATCTATATTTCCAATGGATGGAATTGGTTGAAATAACGAGTGAGGGTCATAAACTCAGCGAGTTAGATGCCCTTTAGGTAATCAAATTATATTCATCTCTTGGTGCCTGTAAGGGACTGAAAACCCCCTCAATCATTAAAGGAATAATGGATATTACACTACTCCATCTCTCAAGAGCTTAATTCTTGAAACACCTCTGAAACTTACTGGGATCAGAGAGCAGTAACTCAACTTCACACTCTAAAGCAAGAATCAGTCATGAGCTACCTTCTTGTTTGCATTTAGCGCGTTTGATCGTGTACAATTTCATATACAACTGAAAGTTCACATAGGAATGTATTTTACCATTCTCCTGAGCATTAGGAAACAGTTTTACTCTTTGTCAAACCATGAAATTGTTACCCAGAGTTATCTCCAATTCTTTCAAAGTCTTTCTTACAGTACCAGGTGAGTGACACATTCCTCAGCTCATTTAAAGGATGCCAAATTCTTTTCTGAAGTATTTAGCTGTAGATATATATCAGAAAGAAATGTATCTTCCTGGACTTTTTTAAGGTTTCCAAGAAAGCTGTTGCTATAAAATCCAGTATGCATAAACCAGGAAAAGAAATTGTTCTCCCTCAGGGCACAGCCTGAGATAAGATACTCTAAAGGACAGAATCTTCAAGTAAGTCCATTATCCATGCCAATTAAATTGGAGCCAAAACCCTGCTTTTCTTCACTGATGCCTTTTATAAGAAATATAAATGAGGTGTCAATTTGAATGTTGCATTCAAATAGTTCATTTAAACTTAATCTAGCACAACTAAAGACTTGTTCTGAAGGTAAATGGGTAATACATCTCATTTCCTGTGTGGAATTCAGCAACTGGAACAGAAGATTGATTTCTTAGAAAGTGGCTAACTTCCCAGTATATTTTAAAAACCAGGAGTATGTATCCTTAAGGAAATCATGCAGGGCAGGTTACATAAACTGGGTAAGAAAACCCAAGTGAATATAACCTATATTGCCTCTCACTCCAAACACACAGTTACCATTATTTAGCAGCTGTATTGCTATCAGGCAGCTGTTGAAAATGAGAAGCTGGTTGCTCTTTTCATTCATTCTGCTCAGCTTCCTTTCATGAAAGACTTTAATCCAGAAGAAGTATTAGATTTTGAACTCTCTAACATCACCACAATTTTGGCTCAGACAAAAATAGATCCAAAAGTTCCAGAAAGTCAGCAAATTTGAAGGTGTTGTGACATCTTAGGAACATATGGTCTCATCCATATGTGTTATTCTTGTAATTCACCCCAAAAAGTCCCCCATCAACAGCTTTCAAAAATACTTTTTTAAAAATCTTTTTTAGATTGAAATACATCAAAATGAAAATGCATGAAAAAATATGTCTCTGAAATTAAAAGGATCTTCCTGGTGTTTCAATATTGAAAGCAAAAATTGAAACTTCAGGGTTGGGAGAACAAATTAAAAATTGACACTCAGGTGCATGCTTGAATATGCCTGAATAATATGAGAGATTAAGACAATTATGCATAACTGCAAATTTGACAAAATATTCTTATTGCCTTAGTCACTATAAGACCATCTTTTAAAAGAATATAATTTGTTAGGTTTCTATCAATTTTTATATTTAAACTTTAAAATGTTATATGCAATTGTTGCATCTCTAAGTTTTTTCCTGAGCAGCTAGAAAATGATCCCGATTTTCAGTCATTACAGCTTGAGCCAGACTAGCCTTGCTTAAATGAAATTTTTACCAATCTTCTGAAGGATCTTGCCATGTCTAGTTTTTGCCATTTGTGTGGGTGTGGTTCACATAAATTCTCCTCAGTGCTGAGACTGATTCCTGTGCATAACTACTTAGAGAACGATCTGCTTTAACAGAACTGAAACTTTATCTTTCTCTTAGTGCCATTCTGTTATGGATAAAACCCATAATGAGAATATACCAACCAACTCATTCAATTAAAGTTGCAAAAGCATATCTGTTATTTTTGGATTAGAAAATAGCAAGAATTGGAAAATTAAATCAGAGCACAATTTCTAGAGCTACAAGTCAGCCTAGTTTAACCTTTTCATCTCACTAGTGATTTTTACATGAAAGAAGATTTTAAAGGGCACTCAGCACCTCATGTACCCTTTAGAAATTATGGGTAGTGCTGAATACCTTGGGGAAAAAAAGAGTCAAACTACATATATCTAAGCTTTGGTTTGCAAACTTAAGTACAGACATCCAACATTTAAATTTCTGGTTAACTTTCTTGAAACACACAGTTCAAATGTTCATTGTGTCCTCTCACTTAGGAATAAAAATCCTTTTTCCTCCCAGATACACCCTCCACAACAACTAAAATGGATGTTAGAAAGTGCCCCAATGCAGCATTATTTACGTAGCCTAACAAACCAATTGCTTTATGAACAGAAGCATAAAACAGCAACATTTCTCAAATGCATTGCAAAAGCAAATCCTTTCTGAGACAGAAGGCAGGCTTTTCAACATGTACCTGCCTTTTGCCCAGAACCAGAATACTTCCAGTGGCTCCCTCCCAGCAAATGAGAGGATCTGCATCAGACAAATGCTACTGAACTCATTTATATATGCCATCCATTCATACATAGATAAACCTGTAACCACTAGGACATTTTAAATTCAATTTTAATACCAATAGCTGCTTTGTACTCCTCACCATCTGTCATACCAGGCTGCATGGGTTTTTTTCCACAATGTGACATTCTCATTCTCCCAAATAAAAATACTTTTTGTTTCCCTCATAGGAACTTCATGCATTCTTCTTCAGAACATAAAAAACTGATCAGCCTAGCACTGACATTTAATGTGTTTTGAGACATGAACTACACACACAAGCCAACACAATTTCAGACAAATTCCTGTACGTGTGGTCTCAGTTTAAAAATAACGAAGTTGTGGTTTATGTCATTTCCATATTTTTATACAAGATGGTTTGCTTTATTTGTATTTAGTGCTATCAGCAAGTGTTGAAATGGTGTCCTGGAGAAAAAATTGCCACAGTTTTTCTATTAAAATTCTATGTATTAATTTCTTTCAGTGACATATTAAAAGACAAAAGAAATATACCTCCCAAGAACTTGTAGAAAAAAATAAAAGGTTGCACATGGAAATACTCTGTCAAAAAATCCTGGAAGGGACTTGCTGTTTTCTTCTCTCCTTTCCAGGTCTAAAATTAAAATACTAGTCAAAATGGTTTAAGTTTAATTATAATACAAACATCAAATAAATGCTCAGATAAAGTAATTTTTGTTTGGTTGGTTGTATTTTTTGTTTGGTTAGTTTTGGTTTGTTTGGGGTTTTTTTCCCAGTAAATGCTACGGAGAATTGGAAGTAAAAGCAAAATGGTAATGAAATATATTGTGGGAGCTCTCTGGGCTTTTGCAGTTATTGCCATCTTTTCTCACTAAACATGTCACTCAGCAACTCCACACCAGCCATGACCCTACAATCTTCTCATAATACAGTTCACAGTAACTGTAGAATATAGAAAGAGTCTAAGATTTTTCTTTTCTCTTTTTCTCTTGTTTTTTCTCTTTTTTCCATTAGAACTATTTCCCCTGCACTTTCTATTCCCTTAGCCTGTCTTAGGTAATGCATCCAAAACCTACTGTCAGTTCTTCAAAACCCCAGGTCACCTTTCATATCCACAAGAACCACCAGGCTCACATTTGTAAAAGGCACATATTTTCTGCTTATTGCAGATCTGCCCAACTGGAAAGAACCTGCTCCCCAGGCTGGATGCCAGAGAATGCCAAAGCCACATTTGAGTCCATGCTTCCCTGTATTCTTTCATTATATCATTAATGTAATGATGTAAAAGCTGGTTGTAGTAATAGAATGAACAAATTACTTTTTGATTAGGGATCAGTGGTAACAGATGTTGCCCTAATACTCCATATTTAGAGTCTCAATGTTTCCTCACAGGCCTTAGACATTCATAATTCATACTGATTAAAAAAAATTATATATATATAAATACCACGTAAATCCTCCCTCAATTCACCAGTATTTCTTTGTCCTGCTTCTCCCCACCCTCTATGAGTACAGAGTCTCATGATTTCACTGCAACAATTTTAGCTTCCTGTTACTCTAACCTTTATTATGAGACCAACACTTTCAAGTTTACCAGCAAATCTGCAAAAACTTATTTATTCATTTCTTCATCAACAGCTCCTGAATATTAAATTAACTCAAACCTTAAAGCTGTAAGTCAGATCCACTCAGGATTCCAGTTCTTGGGCTAGGTCATCTAGAGCACCTACAGAAACAGACATCTCCTGGTCTTTCATCAAACAATGTATATGTTCACTCATTAATTAGAAGCCAACAATATAGCTTTAAGACATTTCTATCATACTCTCAATGTTTCAGATAATAATTACTGACACTCCCGCATATTTTGTTCCTTTTACATTATTAGCACAACTGCCACAACCTAATAATTTTTAAACTTGCAGAAATTTTAATATTCCTCACATCGGTAAGAAAAGTGTCAGTATGCCACCTATAAAAAGTGCTCATTTATGGTGCTTTGGTATTTATTGCTCTGCAGCAAAGTGAACAAAAAAAAACCCCCAAACCATGCACTGAATATCAAATTGACTTTTAAACCAGGTGGAATGCTACTCCTTAGCAAAGGCTGGTTAGAGGATTTATCAGAGCTGTTTTTAGTTAGAAAAGTGGATTTATTAAAATTTTGTCAAAAAAATGAATTCTAGGGAGGAAAAAAAGAAATAAAAAGCCCCACCCACCACAAAACCACCCCAACATTTTACAAGGAAAGTCTGAAGTCATAACCCAGCAAAAAGGCATTCTTCTTTTGTAGAAAAAGACAGGAACAAACCTATGCTCTCTCAATATGACATGATTCAGCTTTTAAACACTTCAAGATGGTTTTCATGCCTACATTTTCCCCTTTAAACCACAAATGAAAACAAAGGATTTGATTTCTGTTTCTATTGATTGAAAAATAAAACCCTGTCAAAATATCTCAAAAAGTGTTTGGAGCCTTCTGTTTGAGCTGCAGTTCTAGAAACACTGCTGGGCTCCCACCACAGCTTTTCACAGGCCTTCCTTGGAGTAATGCTGTGCACTCACAGTGGAAAATTACAGAATTTGCAAGTTCTGCATATAAAGCCAATGGGGAAAAAAAACCAAACAAACAGAAAATGAGTGGTTTTTTTACACACACAGCTAGAACTAAAAAAGTGAGCCCACACTTTTGAGTGTACACATATGGTTTAGAACAGGGTTAATAAGCAAAGAAATCCCCACAAATTCTGGCACTGCTTGATACGACTTGCAAGGTAGAGTCCTGTGGTGTGGATCTGCTTTATCAGTTCAATGTTTCTGTCTCGATTTGTCATATTTCTGATGTGGTGTATTTTTGTATTAGAGCATACTGCAGAACTGAGCAGTGTGAAAAATGGATTTGACATTGTACTTTCTGTACCTCAAGAAAAAGGATCTCAGAACAGATAGAATATTGTATTTGCTGTTTCTTCATGAGGCTTTTGCCAAATTTACCCCTTTATTAAACAAATTTCTGAATAGATATTTCTCTTTCCATGTTTTTAAAGTTACCAAAATATAAATACTTCATTTAAAACAAATAGAATTTTTTTTTTCTCTAGAACATTCAATAGATTCATCAGGATTTTTGGATTAATAAGAATTTTGCCTGGTTTTATTGCAAAAAATCAACTCATTTCTTCATGCCATTTGATTAGGTTCTGGGCAAGAACAAAGAGAAATACTGTTCATTTCCTATTTTGTGTTGCTATAAGATACATGTTTTTGACAACTTCTGTGAGATAACAAATAAAGCAAGGAAAAAAAATAGACATCAAGACCAAAACAAATAAGTTGTGCAGGTAGAGCTTTCCTGTTGGCTCTGTTTAAAACAGTCTTTTAAATTTAGCGCTCAGTCTTCAGCCCAGTTGATTCCTACATGGAGCAAGATTATATTGTCTTGACAAAGTCTACTGAAACAAAAAATCTATCAAACATTTTACATACTTTCTGGAAGCAATTTAGAAAAAACTGCTATCTGGCCTTAGCCACATCATGCTAATTACATGGAGAATAAATTAATGAGTACTGAGTTGCAGGTACACAATTTAAGAAGATATCAGAAGATTGAATGTAAAGTGGTCTCTCTCACACCTGTCATTCTGAAATTTCAAAAGCTAGATAACGTGGAAATAGGTGACATCAAGAAGAGAATTTAATATTTTTTTCAAGCTTTTAAAATATTCCCCTTCATTGTTATCTCATACAAAACTCCTTTCCTAATGTCTCACTAAATCTCAGCTTTCAAAAACTCAGAATCTACAGAATTTTTCACCAACAAAAATTAAAAAGATCAGCAACAGTGTTTATCTTGGGTAAAATTAAGTCAAAACTCTGTTAGAGGGTCAGAAAGAAGTGCTGCAGTTTTCCACATGCCAGTCAGTCTTCCAGATACTGAAAACTGGCACTACATTTGTGGGCTCGTAACCATTGTCAACTGCCTGCAGCCAGTAAGCTGCCAGGAACCCTGCCCCACTGAGAGGCAAATGTGACATGCTTCCCAAGGAAACTTATTCCCTGAAGTGAGATGAGAAGTGAGCTTAGAGGAGGATTGTCCCAATGACCAAGTTCCTCTGACTTTCCTCTGACTTCTCAGAATCTTAATTTACCTTAATCTCTCCTCCCTGTCATTCTCACTCCTGCCTCATTGGTGCTGACTGGAAAAACTTCCCCTCCAAGCCTGCCATGGTGTCCACTATGGATTGGTTTGTCCTGAGATTCCCAGAGCAATTCAGTGCAACAGCAACAAAGTCCTAGGCCAAAGCATACCCAATGGAGACTGTGCCTTTTAAAAAATACATGATTACATATATATAAATACACATACATTTACATACATACTCAGGAAAAAAAAAAAAGAAAAAGAAAAAAAAGAGGCACTCTACTGAGCAATGGAAATATTTATAGCCACCTCATCCCAATAAGCATTTCAATCAGCATCAGTGACATACTTCAGTTTCTGCAGTTACCCTCTACTAAATACAGTGTTTCTGTGCTTATTATGGAAACTAAACGCTTTAAGTAATTGAAGCTGACACCCAGCAATTTCCAGCAAATCATGTCAGTTCTAAGCATCTTAAAATATAACCTTGTTTTTATGAAACTGATCTGTTAGCAACATGGATCTCAAATCAACAGCACATCTCAAGATGTTAAAAATTCCCATAAAAACAGAGATATTTCAAGTGTCTTGAGTACCATTTTGTGCTCATTCCCCTCTCTGAATGCAAACTCACTCAGGGAAGAGAAGATATTTAAACAGCAGGACCATGGCCAAGATCAGAGTCTCTTAGAACTATTGTTGCACTGATTATCCATGACACTAATAGCTACTAAGCAGCAGTGATTCAGTTTTGGAGCAATGACCAAGAGTTACTACAGACTGCCCATCTGGGAGGAAGTAGGTATTTTCACAATCAAATATATACAGCATGACCTCATTGAAAAAGACTGACAGCTACACAAAAAGAAAGCACGAGTTCAGAAGAAGAGGTAAAGCAAGCATCTTTTTGGAGCAAGACTAGTACAGACCCTGTAACATTTTTTTATACACCATTACAAGTATTTCTTCTCCCAGCAGTTGCTATTCATGTGATGTGGCAAGATTATCACAACACTGAAACTTCTGTTGTCATTTACCAGAACTCCTTCATTCACAGCAACAGTCCTGAGATGGACTGGCATTTTATATTGCTGTATAAAATTAATCTGCAGTATTTACACTGCAAGTCAAAGCTGAAATGCAAATTCTGTTGCAGAAACAGAATCCAAACCTTCCAGTATAGATAATATTTTATTCAGCGGAGAAGTCTCAAGCTATACAACATTTAGACAAATGTAACATGTCTTTGGGCCCTGGACTAAAATTCTTGTATTCTCAGCCTCATGTTACTATTAGTGTGCTCAGTGCAGAAAAAGGGTTATCTGGCAAACTACAATATGATAAAAGAGAGAAAAAGTCTTAGTTCTAGCTTGTGTTTTAGATTTTGAGCAATTAATTTTGAAAAACTTGATGAAACAAAACATTAAAAAACAACACCCCCAAAAAAATAAAGTTTGCTTCTATAGTATTTTGGATATTCATCACAAGTACAGGGAAAGTCCTTCACATTTTCCCAATATGAAGAAATCTAATCTTTGCAACTTGTCAAGAAAACATGGGTATACTTACAATATTTTCAGTAGGCTGCTACAGACCCATATAGCAATAATTCTCATATCAGACTCAGTTGAGCAGAAGGAGGAATCTAAACCTGGTATAGTCAAGCCAAGAACATTTGTTTTAAGGAAGCTTCCAGGAAGTAAGTGCTGATACTTTTGCAAGACACAGCTTGTGTTTGTGTCTAAAAATCTGCCTACAGAAACTGCTTTCCCTGAAGGCTACAAGAATCTGTAACTTTCAGATGCAGAAAATGAAGCATTACTCATGCTGGGAGCATTTCAGAGTCAGCCTCTGCCACAGCAGAACCCAGGGAGTTATCTGCATCTTCAGTCAACTCTGTGGCATTAAAAGAATCTCTAGAGGACAAGCAATTTTTAGAGTATCTACTGATAGGAGCAACACCCAGCTAAGCAACCTTTTTGGACTTAGCCCTTCATGTTTGCTGATTACATAAGAGAATAACTACTTATTGCTGTACTGCTTTGTCATTTTACATTTCAAGCCACTGGATTTGACCTTGTTTTGTGGCAATTCTGCAACCAATTAGTTTTAATTATCAGAATGCAACTCATCTAATTTGGCCTTCTGTCACCCTAGGAGCAGTTTTAGCATTTTGTCTCTCTAGTTACTGTTTATAAATTTTGAATGCTTATGTAATGGTCCACTCAAGTCCAGCAAACATAAATTTGTTTCCTATGTTCAGCCAACCCAGCTAGCTTTTTATAACCTGCTGCAATTTTGCTGTTTTGTTTCAGAGTTTGAATTTCATATTCAGTGGTTCACAGGAATAACACTTGTCATCTTTCTTCAGAAGTCTTAAAAGCCAAAGGTATTTCTTGGATAGTTCCTACTATAAAAGGGGATGGCTGTGGCTCAGTTCCCAACCCCACTGAATGCTCAGATCTGAGAAATCTGTGTGAGGCTGGACTCCACAAAAGGATCTCTCCAGCATCAGCCAGTACCCTGCGTACTTCAAGATCCAAGCACATGTAAGAAAGCCAATATAAATTTAGTCTACATTGTACATGGTCCACATGTTTTAGTTAATTACACATAGGAAACTGTCTTTAGTTTTGGGAGTCAGAGATTCTTAAATAGCCCTTATTATACAATCATAAAATAATAGTCTCTCTCATACAATAATGATTTCAGTTCATTATAGCATACAAATTAGTCATTCAAAAATATGCTAATGCAGTGTTTATTACTTCTTTGGGAAGTAAAACAAGCTATATTCCTTTCTGTACCAGCAACATAGGTAATAGGACAAATAATTTTGTCTAGTTAATGACAAAAAACAGTTCCTTCTGAAGTCCAAATCACTGAATTCTGTGGAAATAAAATTTGGCTGTAGCTGAGAGAATTCAGAAGGATAGCAACAAGATCAACCTGAAATTCTCTTGGGAAAGCTCCAGAAGTAGCCATCCACCAAACCTCTAAATTTATTGGTCTTTTAATATGCTATTCAAGCAATAGGGAGCTAACAATTTCCTCCATTGGTTGGTTTATTATTCTATATATATGTTGTTTGGCATTTTGGGCATGTTTTTTGTTTGGTTGGGTTTAGATTTTAAGGTTGTTTTTTTTCTCCTTTTCAATAGTAGCCAGTGTTAAAAGGTGCTGCTAATGACAAAGCACTACAAACCCTGCAAATTTTGGGAAAATGAATTTATTCTTACAACTATTAAGAGTGCAAGTGTAGCTGCTGGGAAAGAAAAAAAGGATGGCTTTAATAAAGAAACTCATATACTCTGTGCTGGCAGGAATTAAAGCACTTCAAAGACTTAATATTAAAACTTTTTATGAAGTAGATGAAGACAGTTCCTTCAAATTGCATTTTGTTTTTTAGCAACATGCTGGCATTTGATTGAAACAGTGGGAAACAGAGGTCTGCACTGAAAACAAAAGTTTAGAAAAATTTTCTCTTAAAAACTGTGCTGGGAAACAACAATAACTTGAAGAAATAAGAGACTAGTGCATTAATTTCTACAGCCTTCTGTGAACTATGCCTAATAATAAAAGAGGCCTGCACTGCCATCAGGCAGTTTCCTTTCATATCCAGGTTACAGGAGCAGAACCCAGAAAAACAAACAAACCAAACAAACAAAAAATAAAAGCCAGTAAGAACAAAATGTCACAGTCCTCACATGGCAGCAGGGTGGTAGGTGTTCTTGCTAGTCAGTCATGATCATTCTAGTGCTGTTGTCATTATTTTCATACAGACATAATTTAGTGCATCAAATTCTACTCCCCAAAAAAAAGATTTGCATATAAATGTTTCTATCTAAATTCTGTCTTCTATGCTATTAAAAACCCACATATTCTGCTTCCATCAGGAAAAAGAATATTCTGAAACTGGCAGTTTGAAACCTTCTTTAAATATGGATTTTTTTGTTAATCTGAAAAAATCTTCATTTTTTCAGTGGTGTTCAAAATTCTCGTGAACCTATGCACTCATTTTGTCATCATTTCTGAAAAAGTCTTAATTTAGGTTCAAGGCACATATTTGGGGAATGTGCTAGTTCTTATCCCGAGTACACAGTGTTGTAAAGTGACATTTCTATCACCATAGCTGCTAAAATCACATAACATTGCCTACCAACAGACATCTAGAATTTCTGTGTGAGTTACATAACAGAACTCACTACTGATATAATCTCAACCACATGTGTAATTGTTATGACAATCCATTCACCAATCTTTGAACAGCCCACATCTATCACATAGCTGAGGAAAGATATTCCTGTAATATAGTCCTATAGACTTTGTACTTCTGCAAGCACACTAGGTATTTAGGAGTTAGAACATGCCAGATGAATGCATTTTAATTTTAAATGTTTGGCCCTACTTTAAATCTGAAGAACATCTTCTGCTCTTCTGGAAAGGAAGACAAAGTAGCCACATTGATAAGCCACTTAGTGAGTATAAACAGGTATTACACTCAATAAAGGTAGAAAAATGGCTCACAAACATCCCAACAATCCCCCCAATTCAAGCCTCTGACTTCATATATTACTGATATTTTTTTTTTTTTTTGAAAAATAGATTATCTCATGCTGGATCATAGCCTGATTCTTACTGTTCACTGGCAAGTAACATGGGTTCATGCACAGTGCTTGCCTTCACACTTCACCTTGGATCATAAAAACTCGAATAAAACCACCCAAAACCCAACAAGCTTCCCATACAGAAACCTAGTCAAAACCCATGAGACACTTCTATCTGTGAAAATACAAGTTTCCAAGGAAAGAAGATTTTGTACATCACGGGTACTAAAAGGGATACAGATGGTATTTCTTGACTCTTTTTTTTCCTCTACTAGTAACTTCGTTTCTAGGAAAAAATTGTCACACTTTGTCAGTAAACAAAAAACCACAAACCCCCAAAAACCCCAAACACAAAACAAAGAAAAAATCCAAACCTTACCTGTCTTTATTCACATGAGTAAGAATATTTCACTCTTTTCCACACATTTAGGAAAAGATGTTGAATTCAAGTTTCCTCTGCAATTCACAATGTAACATTTGCTTTGTTTAATTATTATTTTCTGTTGTATGTATGGATAGAATTAGGTAATACCCCATCCTTTTCAAGGCTCTTGCAACAGGGAGCAGGAGGAAGCAACCAAGTTTTGTCTGTAGATTTACGAGAATCAAGTAGGAACAGAAAGTGCCCTTGACTTCTGATGTTGGCTCCAAAATTCAAAAGAGTAAATTTGAGATAGGATTTACAGATATGAAATTATAAAGCCACAAATTAGAATATCAGATTTCTGTTCAAAACTAGCTCCATTACAGAAATGTTGTCCAGTATTTTGAAGGCTATTTAACTCTATCCCTGACTAATTAGTATGATGAGAATAATGCTAAATATATTCCAGAGATGTGTGTGAAGCATCAAGGCAGAGAGGTGCAAACAACTTTGTGACAGAAATTCTCACTCCCTACACCTTAAAACTGAATTTTATATTCTTTACATGAATTGTTCCTAATTGCCACATACAAGATGGTTCATACTTCACATGCCTGCCATCACAGCCTGTCAGAGCAGATACACCAAAGCATCCGGTTCCTTTCTATGTTCCTGACTCCCCAGGGGGTTACGGTTCAAGAAAATGCAGGCAACTCCCTATCAGCCAAAATAAAAGGGTATGCAAGACCTGCAGAGGTGAAGGAGGGATTGCCAATGCTGTCTCTCTTTCTTTCCCTCCCACCCACACCTTGAGGATACGTACGTGTGTGTCTGAAGACAAAAGAGGGTAGAAAGCAGCAAAGAACACCATGGAAACAGACACAACATCAAGAGTCAGGGACACACACCTGATTACTTCCTTATTAACGTAACACAGAGAATCCCAGAAGTATGTTTTACACTGAGCACTGGCTGAAATTTTCTCTACTAACAGCTTGAAGTTTCTATCTTTATCAATTCATACTGTGCTCAGAGCAATAGGATTTCACAGGTAATTCTGTGGAAAACTGCTTTTTAGAAAGACATGCAACTCTGTTAGTTTCTCCTGATGATTTAAACAGCCCCCAAAACCAAATTGAAAAAATTTCAGCTTTGGTCAGAGAGAGGTTTTTGTTTTGTTTTTGTTGTGTTTTTTAAGAAGAAAGGAGAAAAAAAAATATTCCTAAGACCACAAGCAGGGTAGTCTTTGGCTTCATTCACACAGGAGAAAGTAATCAATGATTCTCCTGGATCCTATTACATCTGGGTTTCCTTCCAACCCTCAGGAGAATGGAGATCTTTGGAGTAGGAAGGTTAATGCATAGTCTGGTCTCACCACAAGACAGCACCATAACTAAACTATGACAAAACTAGGTATACATGAAAATAAAACATGCCTATCCAGAGATCAAATACTCTGAAGTTCTGTTGTTTAAAGCTTGTAAGCCAATTAGTTTTAATAGAATTTTGTGATTCATCAGTTTCATTATTAGGGCTTCATGGAAAACTGGAAACCTTGGAGATTCCCCAGAGATTTAGCTGTGAAAAACAGTATCAGCTGTCTTTTCCTTTCCTGATTGAACACAAATAATATATCTTCAGAAACTCAACTACCTACCAGTGTTAGAAATCCAGGGTAAGATTCAGGAGCAAGGCTTGTTGAATCAGCAGAGGTCCTATATGCAACAAGAAGTCTGGCCAGCTAACTGCTCTCTCCTGAGTACACATCAAAAACACAGTATGAGAATGTAGGGAAGTCTGCTCAAAAGAACTGAGAAACCTGCCAGAACTCATGCTAAATTCTGCTCAAGAAACGTATGATGAGGCTCAAAACAGTCAGGGCAGAACAATAGTTGCCCAGAACAGCACTTTTAGGATACGTGTCAATCAAAATGTAAAGGATTAAAGCAAGAATTACTAAACTTGCATATGCTTTAAAGTAATCCTTCAAAACATTTTAAAAGGATGCACATACTTTTTGCTTCTACTAGGAGTTCTGGCAGAATCCTAGAGAGCTGTAATCAGTGACCTAGTTTCAGCTGGGATAGAGTTCATTTTCTTACTTGTAAGTAGCACAGTGCTGCACTTTTGATTTATGATGATAATAATGTTGATGTTTTAATTGTTGCTAATTAATTCACCAATAATGCTTTGGTTGTTGCTAAGCAGTGTTTACACAGAGTCAAAGCCTTTTCTGCTCCTCACCATACCAGTGAAGAGGCTGGGGGTGGAACAGTTGGGACAGCTGACCCTCACTGACCAAAGGAATATTTCATACAATGTGGCATCTTGCTCAGCAGCTACACTAAGGGAAAAGCTGAGTGTACACCAGGGCTTAGAAATTCCCAAAGCTTAGAAAAAGACCAGAGCTGCTGCTCAGGAGCTGTCTGGTAAGCAATTGCATTGTGTATCACTTGCTTTCTGTCTTTTATCTTGCTCATCATCATCATTTCCTCTTCCTTTTCCCTATTAAATTGTTCTCAACCCATGAATTTTACATTTTTTAAGTTTTTTTTTTCCTATCTTCTCGCCTGTCCCACTGCAGGACTGGGGGGATGGAGCAGAGCAGGCAGAGGCAGCATGCAAATGGCTGTGTGGTGCTCAGCTGTTGGTTAAATCACAACATCCAAAAATTCCTAGAGCACCTGCCCTATTGTGCAGACACACAGGTTGGAAGGGAGAAAGAGATCATATCCTAGTTTTTAACCATTAAGTCAAAGAAGTATCATGATTTGTAAGTGCTGTACAGATATACTAGAGAATGGCAGGGAAGAAAGAAAAAGATGAACAGTCTCCTTTTCTCAACTTTAAATTCACCAAAACAAACAAACCTGTACACGATCCAGCAGAGAGAATTCTATCCTGATACCTATGCAATAAATGTCAGAGTACTGCACACCCAACTCCATTATATTGCCCATCTCAACTACACAGAATACTGAATCATCACATTTCACAGGCTTTTCTATCACACAGAAATAGAATTAAGAGTAGAGGTTTTATTTTTTATTGCTTTTAAAGCCAATTCCAACACCGGCTATTCTCCCCATCAATACAAAACATTGCTAATACTATACTTCCCTATAAAAGCAGGAAAAATCCAAATCAAAAGCACAAGTGGTACAGTTGTCATAGATGCAAATTCATCCTTGAAAAACTGTTTTGAAATCTTCATGGAGAAAATAGTGGGGGAAAGTCCATAATAATAATTCCACTCCATCAGAGCAAAAAGGGTTTACATTGTTAAAACAAATCAAATCTCTCCTCTGTACGCAGGAACATGGAGTGAAACTGTCATTTTCCAAACCTCATGCAATTCTTTGTCTAACTCTCCCATTCTCTGGTCACACAGCCCTGAATGTTTGTTCTCCATTTAACAAAACAGAAACAAAAGCCGTCATAAAGGGTTTATAATGTACCCCCCTTCTGTCTCAGCCAAAACAAAGGAAATCCTGCTGCTCCAAATAGATCAGAAAGAGGATTTGTGCCCAACTTGAAGACATAGGTACACAAGCACTGAGCTGTGGGATCACTGACCTAGCACGGCACTATTACAACACTGAAACACATTAGAGAGGACATCTGACACTGGCAAATCTGGACAATGCTTTCTGAGGTGGACCTTCAAAACAAAGAGTTTCAAGTACTTATTTTGCTCTTAATTTAGCTTCACAACTTGGATCACATATTTCTGAAGTTCAGTCTAAACTAGAATATCAATCATATCAACATGGCATTTTTTATTATTAACTGACAAGATAATTTGCTACAAAAATACCTGACACTCAGGCCAAAAAAAAAAAACCAAGAGCTCTAACGTCAATTATAGCACACAACACTGCAAAACACCATCAAAAAAAGCTAAAGAGACACTTGAGAAGGAACAAAAATAGAAGATTAAGTCAACCTACAATTACCACAACACATTTTGATATATATTTTTTCACCCCAGCACATGCTATGGGGAAAACATAATATGCATAGATTTTTTTTTTCAAAGCATTAAAATGTCACTGCCTTTTAAATCATTTAAAACCATCCTGCAAGTTCCAATAATATTCTGAAAATTGAAGCATGTTCTCAAATTCTATTTTAGACTTGAAATTTCATATTTATTTTTAGACAGGTTTCCTCAAACCAAGAAAAGCATTTAGGATTTCAGGATACGAGAAACTAAATGAATTTTAAAGCCTGGATTGTTATTGAAACCTGTAAACATCCTAAGCTGGCACAAATCACATGACCATGATTCTTTTTCTTATTTTTCAATATCCTTCAGTATATCAGATATGGTTATTTTTATAATGAAAAATCTAATTTTCCCATGGTAATTTCCTTCTTTATTACTCCTATTTAACTAAAAACAAAACATGTGCAGTGAGTGAGTAGTGAATGGCCTTTAATGTGTCATGCAGTCAGTCTAGTCAAGTAAATAACTGTTTTCATAAAGCCCACAATTTCACTTAATTTGGGTGTATAACATTCTCCACAAACTTTTTTTCCTTCCCCTGGCCATAACATGAATTGGTCCAAAGCCTCACTTGCAGGTGGGGCTTCACATATCTAAGAATACTAATCAGATGTTTACTGCAATAGTAGATGCACTTAATTTACTGCACAAACCATGGGATTAAAATGATGTGATTATATTTCTGTTTAAAGTTTTCCTACTTTCTTTTTCAAGCTGGAGAATGCTTTTCCAAACACAAGATTAAGGTAAAGTTACAATGATTTTCTTCAGTCATTGTCACCTCAACCTACTCAGTATTTCCTGATCTGATTGCATAACTGGTTAGAAAATAGAATAGGCCCAAGTTTAGAAATACTGCTCAAAAGGTGTATATTTAGACATTCATTATGTGGAAGGCATACTTCCACCCACCCTCATATATATTCAGTCACATATCCTCCTAGGAACATTAAGAACATGAGAAACAGGAAGAAGCATTGGTAGAAGCATTTTTAACCATGCAGAACAGACAGCTTGATTATTTTTAAAAATCTCCTTAAGGTACATTATATTGCATGTATATGTAATGGGGAAAATACTAAACCAGAGGAAAGATCTTCACTACCCCTACCTCCATCCACAGTAGCTCTCTTCTGCAGGAATCTGCAGCAGCAAATATCTGTTTGGGATGAGACAATGCTGGCTGGAGAGGTATGTCCTACCCAAGGAAAAAAAAATGGCACCAGAAATATGGAGCCTACTGTTTAAAGGGCTAATTAAACCTCTGTGGGTTTTGCTTTCTGTTCAAGTGTCCTTAGGGTTTCAGACAGCCAGTTTACTTTAGATCATTACATGAGGGAAAAAGCCACAAAAATTTAATGCAAACTCTTTCCATGGAAGGCTGAGATTAAGATCCTCTGAGAAATTGGGAAATTAGGCCTATTTATATTGATCGTTAATGATCACTGCAATAAGTAAACATGTTGATTTAAAATGTGCTTGATAAAGCTTAACAAGATAAGCAGTTGGGTATTAGAAATAAAAATTAAATTATACAGTCCTAAGCTAATTTCTTTTGTTAGACTTTTGGTAAAAAAATAAGGTGAATTGCTTCAGAGAAATTAAAAATGAGAAAATAATTACACATAATTAAGATCTCATTTTCTTAGCAAGGCGCTCAGAATTATAACAAAAAATCTCAGATTGCATAACACAAATCTCCTGTAGAGCCTGTCAAGATACCCGGAAGAAATGCTTTAGGAGTATCTCCAAAACACTAGCAATTAACACCAAACAGCTAAAACTAATAGTTTCAGTAAGGTCACCCACCATTTTTCACTTGTTCTCATGCACTTTCCATGAAATCTTCTCAAAGTATTTTGCAAACCCCCATCCATACATTTTTGAATGAGTTCCTGTATGCTCACTATGCTGTTTTCCAGTTAGTGCTGCTGACCAGTGAGGACAATTACTAAAGAGAAAAAAGTCCTGCACTCTAAGGCTTGCATTCAAAAGCAAAACACATGTGAATTATTACAAGCTCAGCTTGGCCTTATGCTTTAATGGCACCATAATTTTCTTAAACACACAAGTTTCCTCTTGAAATCCTGCAATTAATTCCTAAATTTTCTGAAAACATAAAAAAATTACATTTTTTAGAATCAATCGAGGCCTAATACAGAGACAGGACTGACACTTTCCTTCTGATGTCTTTTGTGGCATGCATTTAAAGCCTTTTTTTGATCTTAAATGCTAGTCTTTTCTAGTAGTTGCTATTTTTTCCATTTTTAACAAAAAAAAAACACAATCAAATGTTTCAGTATTATGTACCAATACATGACATTGAAGTAGAGCCTCAAAACAAATTGGTCCTTTGTGCCATCCTCTAAAAAGCCTTTGAGAATAACTGTGAACCTCCTTGGGTAGAACTTTGCTGTTATTCCCATTTTAGGGCCAGCTCTCCCTCTGGCAATAGAAGTTAATCATTAAGGGTTTTGATGCTTGCATCTGATAAACCTGCACAACTTCTGAGCTTCCTTCAAGGCTGGGGTCACTGATGGAAAAAAAAAAATACAACCAAAAACCAAACAGCAAAACAAAACAAATATGTGTTGATCTTTTTTGCAGTCAAAAGCTGTTTTCAGGCAAATGCAGAACTTGGGAACAGACTATAGCCCTGCCAGCTTTCTACATGAGTAAACAATTTTGCACCCTGCCAAGTGACATGGTGACAACAAGTCATCTCTCCTGCAAGGTTTCTTCTACCCTCTCTGTTAATTAGCAGGGGACAACCTGGCAATATGTTGTGCTCCTTGCTCTTTCTCAGATCATTCACAAAAATGGAGATCCAATACCTTGAATTATCTCTTTTCTAAAGCTTTCTGTCTTCCTTAAAGACCACTGAACATTTCTCAAGGAACCACAAAGCAGATACTGTGTGCTGATAGGAAATAATGATGGCAGCTAAAGAATTTAATGGAAACCTGCACAATAAATGTGAGATCTGGGACAAGCCTGGTCTGCAATGGTCTGTTTCAACAAAAGAAACGGGCCAGCAAAATAACAGACATTGATTTCATATTATTGTTTCTTCTACTTGTGAAGTTGCTATACCCCTGTTTATGCTCTTTAGAAAAGAGAAAGAAAAAGTTTTGCTAGGAGACAACATATAAATTATTATTTCTTTTCCACTTCTCTGCACTGCTAGTTACACAGAAAAAATGCAAATGCTTCCGTTAAATTCATCACATTAACACATCAGGATGATATACTGGCATCACAAGACAAAAATACCATGTTCCTCATTTGCTTATAAATTAAGTTATTCTCACTAGTAATTAAATGGAACATACATATACAATATAATTAGATATAGATTTTCTTTTTACCCACAAAGCTGTAGTTAGATGCACAAACTCATCAAGAAAACTAATTTCAGGCATTACCATGTAAAATTACTTCTCATTCTGTCTCAGTATATAAAGGGTTTTTTATTTTTTCCTCATTCTAAATCAGATTTAAGAGAGAAGATATTCAAAAGCTACAAATAAATAAATTATATTCAAAAAGAAAATAAGTATTAACATCAATACAGGAAAACAAACTAAATTTTATTTTCCTTGAGACCAGGGTCTGTCATATATTTTTTGATATTATTTCTTGACTGACTAGGAAAAAAATATTTGCCAAAATCTAATTGATTCCATGAAACTCCCCCTTAGAAAAAGGTGATTTTTTTCTTCCAGGAAAACATTCTGCTCAAGATCAAGGAAGGAAAGTCTTAGGGTTCCACACAGGAATGCAAGTGTTATCACATCACAGGTGAAGGTTATAATCACATAACCAGTGGTAACCCTTCAAAGGTAATTCTTAAAACATTATTAGGAAAACAGAACTGCTATTTGTTAAATAATTAATTGGCTAAGACAAAGATTATCCCCCAAAACCAGTTTTAGTAATATCAGCAGGATCCCATGGATGTGGAAGACATGATCACATTGTGGGTTCACACCAATTGAGCAGCTTCAGATGGAAACAGAGACAAAAACTTTCAAAGAATATCAATAATTTGGTATTGAAGCCCCTTGTCAGGGATATGAAAGGCTCTGTAGAACCTTTGCCATGCCAATGCCAGATGATGTTTTAATTTCTGTCTTCTCAAGGGGTTACCACAGTGACTAGTTTCCATCTGGCTTAAAGGTGCTCTTAACCGAGCCTACAAAATATTGCGTTCTCCTAAGACAGTATGAAAAAGCCAAAGAAAAGTGAATCTCAGACATGCTCAACCATCTTCAGCAAAAAATATATAGCTTTTAACATGTTTTACACTACTACTTAAATTTAAAAAATGTCATTCACTACTGCAGTGAAAAAAGGCAAATAAATTATTAACTTAAGATTAATTTTATGTAGTTAGGATAAGCTGTGTGTCTCTTTGTATATGTTTACATGCACTGTAAAAGCAAAATGCTTCTATTCATTGGTAGCATTGTGTTTAATATTTTGTATTTTAAATGTTCTAGTAAATACAAAAGTGATAGTGAAAAAAGTGGAAAATATTTAGTAATCCAATCTGAGAGAAGGAACTTGCTATTTTGGTAAAATATTGATTGCTTAAGCCAATAAACCCTCTGTAATTCAAAGGTAATCACCTAATAATATTAAAAAAAAAAGGTAATTTTTTTCTGCTGTCTGATTTAACCTTGGCTGGCAATTTGTGCATAGCACACAGCCTCTCACTCCCCCGCCCCAGGAAGGGGGATTGAGATTTAAAAGGGTAAGACTCAGAAGCTTTGTGGATTGAGTAGTTCAATGAACTAGGAAACAGACAACAAAACAAACCAAGAAAGAAAGAAGAACAATTAACAATTGTGCTCAACCATTTGAATGATGCCCATCCAGTTCCTGATCTGTGGCCCACAGCCAACTTTCCCTGTCTTTATAAATGTTAAAATTGACTCCTTAAAGATGGAACATCCCTTTGGCCAGTTGAGATCATCTCGTCCAGCTGTGTCACCTCCCTACACCTTATGCACCAGCCTCCTGCTTGCTGGTGGGGGGGATGAGAAGCAGAAAAGGCAGTAACTAAAGCACCTCTTATCAACCTTCTATTCAGCATGAATCCAAAACAGAGCTCATATCAACTGCAGTGAAGAAAATTAATTCTATCCCAGACAAAATAAACACACCTGCAAACCATTGTTCATAAGCTTTTTTTAACAACTTCAAATTCACTATTTCTCCCCATAGAGAGGTTAAAGGATTTGTAATTTAGGTTCCTGTTCAGGAAGTCATTAAGGCAAAGCCAATAAATAGAGTTCTTTCCTGAACTGCTACATCAGATTATCTTCACATATTATTCATTATTTTGTCTTCTCCAGCAAAAGCTTGTCTTAAAGAAACATTATATTAATTCTTCAAAACTTGTGTAGCAATGAGAAAAGGTTGACTGGCAAAGGCAAATGTGGACAGAGAAATTATGACAACAAGGCCTTAAGGTTCCTCTTGTGCAAGAATGCTGCTGAATGGCACTGGTCACCATGATTTGAGAACTCTGAGGGATGAGACACTCATATGCAAACAATGTTCCTAGTTCTATTTCCAGAGTTTATTCCAAGTAACTTATTTGAACAGAATTCTTAGCTTGTCTACTGTTTTGTCAATTTATAAGAATTTATTAATACTGTATTATGCACAATGCATTTGAATCAAAGGTGTTTGACTCAGGATGTTGGTTAAATTCTTCTCTGGAACCTGAAAGGTCCAATCTACAAAAGTTACAGAAGTAATTTCAGGTTCAAAACAGAGGAGCATGGCAAGATGGTAGCAAGTCTGCAAAAGGAAGATTTTTTTTTTTTTCTAATAAATTAATAATTGTACAGTAGAAATCAGGAGAGTTTCAGAGATTGCACTAGATCCTACTTTATATGCAACTGACATGAGGGTCTGAGAACTGCAATGGATGTTCTTTAGAGAAAGAGGATTTTGACAAGAACTCATATTCAGGGCACATGAATATGCAAAGAATCATCTACTTTGATTTAAAATAGAAATGTTTTCAGAGGGGAAAAATAAAGAATGGTGTATGTGTTCTTATTTTTTCCTCTGTGTGTCCCCATTCTGTCAAGTTTAGCTTACAAAACTCCACTGGATTCAAATTACATGTAGGTTACCAGTGAAATGAAGTTTACTGTTGTGAAAATTTGGAAGGGTAGGGAAGAAAGATGAGGAGGAGAGGCAAACCAAGGCAGTACAATTTCATTCTATTAAGTGACAGATATAGAAAGTTTACCTTTTTAAAGGCAAACTGTCTTTGCTTTTACTGATGGCATGGATTATTATTTATGTGCCACCTCTAATATCAATCTCACAATTATGGCATTTTGATAGTATCTTGGTTTTTCACAAGCAGCTTTAATTTATACAGCCCAATAAAAAGATGGACAGTTTTTCTCATACGATGTGTTTAGATTTTAGATAAAGCAGTTGACAAAGACATTAAAGACTGATTTATAATATCCACCTTCTAAAATACCATTTCAAAATCTAAGTATGCAACTGTAATTCCCAAGGTACTGCCCAAGAAATCAAGCAGTTCTTACAAACTTCAGTTGCTGACACTTATAAAAATTATGGTTGGCTATGTAAGAGTACAATAACATGTGCTCAGGGACTCAAAACCCCTGAACTCTAACACTGAAAGCCACAACCATATTTTCCTCATTTCAGGAGTTTAGCTGCCACTGATTCATTCTTTAAAATTCAAGACTGAATTTTCACAAAGGTTGGGGAAAATTTAATGCGTTAGAAATAGCTTGTGTTTCCTTAAATACCCTTAGCAAAAGTTATTCTAAATCATTGAATGTTTATGTTAACTCCTATGTGTATGTTTTACACAATAAGAAAGGACATTCAGAGAAATCTTTTTCAACATGTGAAGAATCATTCATAAGATTCAATAGTGTTAAAAATAAACATGGCGAAGAAAACACAGAGATGTTTCTGTGTTTCCATAGTGACCTTATTTTTTTGATCAATGATGCAACCCTGTGAAAAGACATAAGGACTATCAAACAAAAGCTGTTCTTCTGATAGCACATTCTCCTAACATTATGCACACCTGCTAAAGGCAATAACACTTAAAAAAAAGTTCTTTACAAGAACTTCAAAAATAACAATCAGTTATGAGCAACTTGCCCTTCACATGCCCTGTCTTCTTCCCATGCTGTGGTAAGATATGCTTGGGGCTCAGCATGGTTTGGTGAACTGATGAGAGTTCCACTCTGCTATTCCTTCTAAAAGGGAACTTTTTTCAAGCATTGCCTTGTATGTCAAGACTTGGCCCCCTGCCCATGGCTGATCAGCTACTCTATAACACACTGCCTCCTGGCTGGGTACCTGTGGAGCTGGTAACCTAGAAAAGCAAAAAGACAGCTTTCTGAACACTGCCATTTTGGGGTTTTTTCTCTTGCAGGGTTTTATCATTTATCATAGAAAATTGTGTTTAAAGTCAGTAGCAAAGCAAGACATCACTGACAGACAGAGAATACGGAAGCAGTCGATCTTAACTGTCAGTGACTGAATTCCACCCTGTATTCCAGATGGGGTGACCAGATGAGCAAGCAGGATCTATTCCATTCAGACCCTGAGTAGACATCACCCTTTAGTATTATAACAGACCAGTTCACTTTATCTAAGTAGAGAAGCACTCAGACACACCACAGCTCAGTGATTTTGTACACCATCTGTGTATGAACTATTGATCATTTCCCACACTTGCGATGCAAGACCTTGACTTCAGTTGTTAACCTAAAGTGGCTGATAAAATATGGCTTTAAGCCTTCTTTATTTCTGCAATGGAACAAATCAGCCAGAGGGCCACCTAAAGAATCTTCTCTCTGTTGTGTCAGCCAACCTCCAGGAACATGTCTGGCCATACAAAACTGGGCATGACAAGGATGGGATTTCAAGAGGTAATAATACTCATGGACCTCAAAACTCAGCATGCAAAATTACCATGTCCATCATTGTGCAATGATCTTCCATTTCTTTATATACTAATGCCATATGGTGGGCATGTGTAATTCCTACCATATGCACTTCCATGTCAGGGATAGCTAATTTTAAAATTATTCGTTTCTTTTTGAGGTTTTAAATCTGTGGAAATATCTTTAAGTATTACTTTAAAATAATTCTAATCTTAATTTCTTTGCTTTTTGGTATTCGCTGTTTCCATACAGTGAGAAGACCTAGGTGATGATCAGATTCAAGATTATCATAAAGGACTGCTAGACCTAGGTAATCATGTAAGCTAATGGATGTCTACACAGACAAAGACTTGGCTGTTTTGTAGACTAAACCAGTATTTTTGGTTCTTATATTTCTGCTTTTAATTTTGAAAAATGTATTTCCGGAAGAAAAAACATCGGGGCAAGGGAGTAGAAGTTACAAATAAAAACAATCACTGCTCTATTTTGAAAGAGAAAAGTTTCACTTTCTAAACATAATGAGGAAAGGAGTAGTCCGGGGAGGGAAGCCAACAATAAAACCCCAACGACAAAAATGCCAAAAAAGTCTTTGGTACATGCATGAGAAAGAGGAAGGAAAAACCAAGGCATGAAAAATACATGTGCTCATTTCATCCTGTGCATACCCATAAACAGGGTGTTTTTTATGGAATCTTCCAAAAGTCAGGTATCTGCTGAGCTTCATCTCTGGCCCTTGAAACAGGGAGTGCAGCTGAGCTCTGCTTACATGGGAATACTTTAAGCAGGATGCCAGGGTGCAGCAAAAACCTGTAAATGCTAAAATCTGCTTACAATTAGGGAACAGTAAGAGTGTACAGCTCAGATACTGCAATCTGCTTTAGCCGAGTGTCCCATTTAAGGTGTCTACACAGTAAAATAGTCCAGAGTGACAGCATCAATTCACACTGCTTACATCCCTGTATTCCTGCCTTCACTACTGCTCTCACCATTCTGAATCCTGCTGTGCTAAGATGCATTACACTGCATTTCACCTGCAGAATTTATGTTACAGATGCAGCAGGAGATACAAAACAAGGCACGAAAATAGGGCAGATACTGGAAATGTTTCTTGCAAATGGGGAAAAGCACTGTAGGGAAATAATTTAGGTGCAAGAGACAAGACTTCTACAGTCATTTTTTTCAGGATGTACTGTGGGAGCACAAAGATAGAAACTCAAATTCAGACACAGCACAAGTTCCACTGGAATGGAACACTAATTAACTAATTAGCTTACCATGAATTATTCAACATAATTTAGACAAGTATCTTGAAGGGGCATAAACTGCACAGGGATGCTTTACTGAGCCATTTCCCACTCTGCACCCAGAAAGGTCAACAGGACACCATCTCAGCATGAAATTATTTGACAACATGACTTTTGATTATTTTGATTACAGCTGCTTGCCAGCACTGCTAAGTAGGCATATTCTTACAGACTTTTGCAACAGATAAATTGCTATTCTAATTGTATGTTCATACATTTTAAAAATTTACTTTCTGCTCTTCCCATGCATCTCATTCCCAACTAGCAGAATCCGGCTGGAAGCAATTAGATGATGTTGCCAACCACCTGGTCTGCTAACAGGTTCATTAACATTAGGTACAAATCTAAGCCACTTAATGTTCTTTAATGGGAACAAAAGTTGTGCGGATCAAATCATCTCTGCCAATCAATCAACATGGCTGGCCATTGCACAAAAGCTCCAAAGACTTTTATATCATGGAAAACTACTATTATGCTTCCCATATAATTGAGATGCATGGAATGACCTGATGGGTGACACTGTGCTACAAATAGAATCAAAAAATCACCCCCTAAATATATAACCTTTTCATTTCTGAATTAGCCTACTTTTAGCCCAACAATCCTGCTGTTAGTAAAGCTGTGAACCAACTCAGGAAGGGGTTCCCAAAACCTCTTTCTTTCAACCAATAGCCTTCCACAGTTCTGTTTGTCACCCTCAGTACCAGAGAAAAATAATAATCTTGCGCTCCATTTGAAAAGTAGATTATGGCCTGTCCATGTGCTGGTCTTTTAGATTAAACTACCCTTTCACATCTAGATAAAGAAAGCAATTCTTGGAAATATTGGCCAATAAACTTCTGGGTAAGATGCAAATACTAAACACAATAAGGCATAACATGACAAGGAATAAAAAAAAAGAAGAAATACAGTATTTGAAAATAGGTGGCAATGAATGAATTGCTGGAAATTCACCATGTTACCTTTATTTTAATTTAAACATACTGTTCTGAGTTCCTTATATACATAGCAAATAAATAAAAAGAGGTCTGTTCTGTTGGTAAAGCTTTTATCTATGCACACTTCAAAGACTGCCAGGTTTAAAAGGAAAGTGAGAGTTATAATGCTCCATCTAGGTAAACAACTGATTAAGTTCAGCAATTCCAACTTCCAGATTTATCATTTATTCATGAAGAAATATCTTGAAATCACACACACACACAAAATCACCCTCTCAAATAAATGAAAACACAGCAGTGCTATCCCTTGCTCAAGTGAATTTGCTATAGAAGCAAGACTGTTGGTGAGCATTCCTTTATGGTTATTGCTTATATGCCCTTGGAGGGATATGAGCCAAGAAGCCACTTAGCCACATCAGGAGACAGCAGTGCTCACAGTGACAGAGGCTGGCTTTACACTGGACATCCAGAACACCAGTGCAGTGCCACATTAATGCCTTCCACGTGGGAAATGGCTTGTGAACCAGGGCAAAGCCAGTAGACTTGGCACATGTCTCAGCCTGAGAAGACAAACACTCCACATTTCTATTATCCCTGTAGGGAAGAATACAGCAAACCATCTTTCACTGATGCTTTACACTCAGCTGATAGTAGACAAAAGAATAGACAAAATCAAGAGAATTTTTTTCTCATACTTACAAAGCCTTTAGAGTTCTTCAAAGTGCACATTATGCTGTAAACCAGTAACTGCTAAACATCAAGCCTTAAAGAATATACGGTCTAATACTTGCTAGCAAAATGAGGCAGCAGTGGAAGAGAAAGCAGGAAAGAAAGAATAATATCTTAATTATTTGGAAGCAAAGTCCATAAAGCTTGCAGTGTTTTAATGGGTCAATAGAAAAACTAGGGAGCGTCCATTCAGAAAACTTCCACTGTGTTATTCTGTGGTAACCAAAAAAAGCTGATTTCTGTTCAAATGTTCCAGCTCTAGATGTGTGTGTGTATGCACATATATACACCCAGATAATTCCTGCTTGAACAAATATTGGTTCTGTGGTTTAAATTGTCACTCAGAGCAGAAACTCTGCAGAGAATAGCGCAATAATGGTCCCCAGCAAGCTGGCATGCAGAATAATTGCATCCTGTTTCTTAGCACATTATCTCTTTTTCACCAAATGCCATGGCTTGGGAGCCTTTGTCAGCCTGTTTTTAAATAAGTACTTCTAATCAAGGAATCACAAATGAGTTTCACAAACAGATTTGCCATACTTCTTTCTTCTAGGATGCAAAGAATATATTTTATAATCAAATTTTCCCATAGACATTCCTGGGCAAGCAGAAGGAATAGCACTTTCCCCAGGGCTCTGTAGAAACTACAGGGAGTTGCACGAACACATCAGCAAAGCAATAATTGTGGCAAAGTTACAATGTGAAAGGACAAGAGAGGAACACAATCTGTGTTACTACTGTGGTGTCTCTCTGCTTTAACTGAAACTGATTTGGTCACAAAAAATAATGGAAAACAGAAAAAGGGAAAAGTTATGAAACAAGAGAAGCCAAGGAATTTTCATAGAATTCAGGTCTCCATCAATTTTATCTTTATTAAATGAAGGCATAACACCAAACACACATGGATCTTCTTTCCCATTGGAGATATAAAGAACAGGAAAGATGGAGTTCACTTCAACTAGCATAAGCAAACAAACAAAATTTTAGAAACATGAGAATAGAGATGATAGAATTCTATTTTTCCACATTTGTGAACTATTAACAATATTCTTATGGTTTGGGTTTTTTTTTTTTATTAGATCAGTTCGTACTTGTTTGAAGGAATGATGAACACTCTGTGAACATGATGTGTGTTTACTTAGCCTCCTCCTTCACAAAAAAAAATTTGACAGCTGTTTTTCAACATGGATGCTGTGGAAATGTCAATTCCTAATTACATAAGACTTAAATGACTAAAAATTTACTTGTCCCTTTGTTTTTTCAAGAGTCCTTCCACAGCATTCACCAGATATTTTCTGGCTTCTTAAAGCAAAATTAGGTGTATTTTATGACAAAGCTGAGTGCAAGCACTAGGATAAAAAATTACCCATGTCAATGTAGAATTTCTTTACAGTATTGACTCTTAAAAATTGTTCTACGTTACTGATAAGTAATTGTGGGATTTTTCATACAGTCTGCTTTTTTTACTTTGTTAAGAATTTGAAATGTTTTGATTAAGATTCACTATTTCAATGCTGAGTTGTCTAACCTTTTCATGCAATCTTGTGAAAGAAACCTGAATCTCCTGGTGAGTTACACTAAAAGAAAATGCCAACTGAAGTTACTGAAAACAGAATCTGTCTTATTTTCATTTTACTGAGGCTAACATGCTATAGAGGCTACAATGTAATATTAAATAATACAGCAAAGGAAAGGAATAAAAAAAAAAAGAGAATTCAATATTTTCCAAATAAAACTAAAGGCAACACTCTTAGATGCAAGAGGAGAAAGCTTTTTATTGATTTACTGCATTTACATACCTGTCAGGTTTAAGCTTCCAAAAGCTCTCCAGCTAAAATATTATTCAATTGTGCTACCTGGAAAGATATGGCAGCTTTTAAAAATTAAGCTGTCACTATATGTCAGTTCAGTTTCTCCCACTGTGACTGACTAGTCAAATTCTAACCTCAGTTCTGGAGGTGGAGATGAGGGTGAAAATCTATCTTTGTAACAGCTGCTACATTTCAATATGTAGCCATGCATTTTTTCCAGGGTAAGTATTTTTTTAGAAATTTCTTTACATAACGTATGTTATGCACTCCATTAATCAGTTCAAGCTCTATTTTGATAACTCTTTAATAGATGTTATGAGATCTACATATAAACAAAAAAACTCAAATGGTAATAGTAATAATCACCAGCTTGTCTCACCTTTCTAATTTATAAATTAATAATTACAATGGGTAAAGGGGAAAAAATGTGGGTTTAATCTGAATAGAATATGATCCTCAATGGCATGAGCATGTCCAGGAGTAGCATTTACCTCTGTGCCAAAGTCATCATAACTGCCAAGATTCATATCAGGACTACATGAAAGGGCAGCCAAAACCAAAGCTTAGCAGATGTAAAAAAGTCCCCACACAATGGGAAGCAGCCAAGCAAACCACAGGAGATTAAGCAAAAGGCCAATCCTCCAATAAACTGATATTCAGCATAGCACAGAGCAACATGAATAGTTCTCAAGAGATTCAGCAACCAATGATGGAAAATATACCTTCTTAGCTGGAACTTCTTTGACTTTTCTCACAAAACTCAGTTTCAGAGCTTGAAACTCCTTGAGAACTTGATAATCTCCACCCTACAGCCAGTGAACACTACATGATTATGGTGTCACAAACCAATTTTTCACAAGCTCAAGGAGACCTTCCCACATTCAGTTCATACAGGTCAGGAGATGGTCAGCTGGCAGAGCCCCTTCCACCACTGCTGAGCTGATTTTTCACATCTGTTCTTCCTCCTCGAGTGTCTGCTATTCTCAGCAGTTTCTTGGCTTTGGATTGCCTGGCTATGTGGCCCATCACCAGGCCACCCTAGCTGTCCCTGTGTTCATTACTGGAAATGAGTATGGCAGTGTGATGTGACAAAGTTGTGCCTCCTACCCAGCCTGTAATCAGCTGGGGTGAGAAGCGCTGCAGATACTCCTCCTTCCACCTGCAGCAACATTCTGTAACTTAGTGTAAATTGTTTAAAATATGGATAGATTCAACAAGACAGCAGATTCATTTCTCAGTGGGAAGAACAGCCAGTTACTATATTGTTTATTTTCTGATTTCTCAGGAAGAAAATAATACCTGCTTCCATATCTATAAAAATTCAAGGGAAAAGGAAAAAAAAAACAACCTCAGTCCTCTCTATTTACAGTACAACCAAAATGAGTACAAGTGCTTAAAGAAGATTAATAAAATAGGATAGGTGAAGACCTGTTGTTGGTAAGCCAATTGTTGGAGAACAGTCCTTCAAAAACACTCAAAACATAAGCAGAACTGATGCTGTGCTTGCATACTTCATTGTTTTATACCACCAGCTACCTATTATGTGGAATGGCAGGGCATCATTACAAAAAAAATCCCTTTTCCCGAATTTTGACCCCACTTATAGGGCACTAAAGGCAGAAGAGGGGGAAACCCACAGAGTGGAACTTTTGGGTGAGGTAGTTGCTTAACACCCAAAAAGACACTGCTTTCCTTATGGGTCAGCAACGTATGTTTGAAAAGTGGATATTAATGAAAATTTGCACCAGCAAGGAAGTAAAACAGAGGGTGGAAAACAAAGGTGTACCAGGGAGACTGAAGATGTGAGCAAAAAGATGTTTTTCAAACTGTAGCAAGCCCTTCATTAAATTTCAAGTGCTTGGGCCATTCTTCACACATCTCAAAACCACATGTTCGCACACTCTGAACTTTTGATTATAAAGACAACTTTCACATTTTCCTAATGTCAAGTAGCTATTACTTCAGGCAAAGTAGTACTTAACAGCATTCTTGAGTGTGCAAAATTTAGGGTAAGGGGAAAAATCATCTCAATTTTTAAAAAATTTCCAGCCCTGTTTAGAGTAAACATAAGTTGTCTCATCAGCTGCTATTATGACAAAGAATGTACTCCAACTGCACAGATGTGGATCCTGGAAACAAATTAGGCCAACAAGATTTTTTCTTCTTCTTTTCATAAAAAGAACTAAAAGGCTGAATTGTGCACTGATTTTAATAGCAAACAATATTGGATGACATTTTTTACTTGACAAAGTGAAATTTCTTCCCAACTGTTATTATTTTAGCCTGAGGCTTTCCGAAAGCATTAACCCATTAGTAACTGCTATATCTTCAAGCTGAACTAAAGTGTGAGAGAACATATATATGACTTGATTGAATGAAAAGTACTTCCACCACACCCTCAGAGGAATTTAAAAAGACTGGAATAGTCAAAACTGTATTCTGCAGATAGTCTGATTTGTTCCAATTCTTTACACCTAAACTCTACTGAGGAAAAGGAAGCTCTATACCCAGCCCTAAAAGCTCATATTTATTGACAGCTGGATATTACAGCCTGACATGAAAGGCTTTCTAAGGCAATAATTATTTTCTGAACATACTCAAGATATTGCTTTAGTTCTGAGACAATAGCCAACACTATTTTCCGCATATAGAAACTAAAATATTTATAGCAGGTCTCACAGAGGTAAAAGACCTACACAAATCATGATTATTTTTTCCATTTTTTGCCCAGGACGATTTGGCCAATCCTTCACTCCTTTCTCACCTACAGTTTGCTAATTGCTCATCTTCTACCAGCAGCCCCTAAAGTAATTGAAATTTAGAGACTCTAATTCATTAAAAACCCACAAATTCTCAACTACTTCTACTCTGCCTGGATTCTATTATCTCAGGGGCTCAAACACTGGACTTGTTCATTTGAAGTATATAACCCTTAACAGGGACAGCAAGGCTTATGGATACCAGTATTCTCTATGGAAAATCTGCATAAGAAGCTTCTCTCTGAACAGAGATTGAAAAGAGGAGTAAACTTATCAAAGTCCAATGAATACCAGAGCATAAAAGCAAACCAATAGAGAGGAAGAGAAAACACAGGGGGTGTGGAAGCAGGAGGAGAAATTAAATGCAACATTCCAGCTTGGATCTCCTAAATTTGCAAGTTTGCAATCTTATAATAAAAGTAAATACAATCAACATTTGATTAGTATTGTTATAACCATAAATATAGCAATAAAAAATTATTCTAAAATAACAATAAAAATCACTACTTTTCACTGATCTTCCTTTCTGACCATCTCACAGATACAGCCCAGTATTCCTGAACCACTTACAACTGCCTAAATTGTCTGTTAAGATGAGCTATTCTTATGCCTTTTGCTATGACAAACAGATTTGCAATCAAAACAGAGCTGCTTATTCATGAAAAGGAGGAAACCATTCTTTGTCCTCCTTTGCTTGGGCTTGGACATAACTGATGAATGAATGCATTTCCTGAATGAATAGTTACCTACTGCTTGATTACCGTTGATAATTATATAGATAATATTAAAGTAATTCATAAATAAAGATCCTTATATAAATATTACATATATTTTACGAAGTTCAAGCATGACAAGTATTTTCACACTACTTATTGCAGTCCCTGTTACTGTAGCTCAATTCCCACAACAACAAGGAAAAGATACATAAAAAGATATATAAAATATGTATATTTCTCATTCCAGAGCAGGATGCAACCAGAGATTTTGATGCTTTTCTATCTGCCAAAATCAGGCAAATCTATGAATTAATATTTTCCATATTTATTAGGTATTTCTTTTTCATACAATCCTTCCCTGAGTAAGGCACAATTAAGCCAATTATTGTTGAAAAATGCATACCTCTCAACAACACTGGACATGGCTTTCCTAAACAGCATGCTTCTATAACTTGACCTCTTTTTATTGCAGAATATTCTGAGTATTCTGTCTAGCCAGGTTTATTTACAAAAATGCACCATGTGGCAATCTCTGCTTATCACATCAATGAAAACATAGGGACATTGGATAAGTCATTCTATCAAAAATACTTACAAGAAAAGCTCATGTTTTGGAATATTTTTAATGACTTAAATGTGAAATAGCACAGTCCTTACATGTTCATTTTAGTCATTTGGTGGCAGTATTTGCAAAGCGTATTCAAAGTTTTTCTGCTATGTGAAAATCACATCTTTAACTCTTGATTCAGCACTCAGATTATAAAATTTATTCTTGCTCTGCCTGATAAGGTGGTATTTTGCACCAGTAAATTAAAAAAGAGTAAAATACAAATGGTTTTGTGGACAGTAGTGTCAAGGATCAACATTAACCACGATTCCTTTGAGTTATGTGAGATTGCTTTAAAGATGGTGTATTGCAAAACTGACAGATCCAGCATCAAACACAACTTCTCTTCACAACTTCTCCTTCCTGCCCCTGTTCTCCCCAGACACCAAAAACAAAACACTGTCCTGCTAAGAGCTGCTTAACTACAGCACTTCCTATTTTCAGGAGCATCTATGTTTTCCATTTCTTCTTTTTTTCCTGCAAACTCTCAGAACTTTACAGTAAACAGGCAACAAACCTAGTGTTACTCTGAAATTCAAAAATATCAACACATCCTTGACTTTTGCCCATATTAGGTATGCATATCCACATTACAATAATAACCATGTATAGGTAAACATTTGTATAAAATTTTAATATTTCTTAACCTAGAGCAATAAGAAGTTGCTAGCAAAACAATTTATGAACTGCTATAATAAACCAGGATTTGGCAAACTCATAAAATAATTTCAACTAGAGCTTGAATAGATTGAATTTATTTAAACTCACAAAGTTAAAATTTAAATGTGCCCCAGTTTCTGCAAGTCTCACTGAGAAAAGCTCAGTGAGAACTCTTCCAAGTTCAAGATGACAGCTTTCCCATTCCTCTGTCATGAAACATATCTATAAATTCAACTGAACTATGAGAAAATTTTCAATATAATATACTGTAAGTTTATCAAGTCCCTGTTAAAGCAGCAAGAACTGGAAAGGTCAACAGTTTTAGTTTTACCAACAGACACCAATATGTCAGCATTCACCCTAACAAAAACAAAGCCTCATAAGCTTGTGAAGCTAAAAATATACTAATAAAGCTACTAATAAAGATACTAATAAGAGGAATGACATGACTCTTTATCATTGCAGGGTTCTTTTTAAACAAACCACATATTTAGCAGTATAATTTAACTATAGTATTATAATCACAGAGTATATTATACCAGTTTGTTATTCTATTGTAGAAGAAAACTGTGGTACTTTCACAACTTAAATAGAACACTGCTGGCTTCAGTAACACTTGTTATTGCACATAAATATTAGTCCAAATTTAAAGAAGAAAATAGAAACTTCAACACAAGGATTGCTGCAAACAACCAAGGAATAATCTCTCTGCCCCTTCCCTTATACAGATATTGAGACCCTGTACAAATTGTTAATAATGATCATTCCTGCTTCTAAATAAATAAGGCCCTTGAAAACAACTGCATTACCTTAGGAAAAGCTCCATCATCTTCATCTGAAGAACTGTAGAACACCCACTGAATATTAAACTCCATTTTTATTTTCACCTGGTATTAATATTTTTTCCTTTTTCCATTTAGGATATAGACTTTTGGATACATTAGTTAGAACTTATAAGACTTCAAAACATGGCAAGCAAGGAACTGGGGGGTAGGGGAAAATGCATCACACAGAGGAGCAAAGCCAGTCATCCAAAAAACTTGAGAAGCCAGGAATTAGATTACATTGTAGGGGCTATGTCTGTACTCAAGGAAGGTAGATACTAAGGAAAAAGCTGACAAATCTGGTGCAAGGCTGGGCACTTCTTCAGGAGTGGGAATGGGTTTTAAAACAGCAAAAAGAAGCACAAATGCAGCAACTAAGAAGGTGCAAGTTGAGCAGCCCATAGTAATACTTTTTGATGAGGACAGCATAGCATTACCACCAAAAAGTGCAGCTAAACTGGTGCTCAACAGCACACACAGCTCTGGCCAACAACTTTGCAGTCAACACAGAACAAGTATAATGCAAGATTTTTTTGGTAAACAAGTCTCCCCCAATAACCATTTTCTTCCAGAATATGGTCCTTTGCAGCATTTTCATTGTATTACTGAATAAAAAAAAAACCCTGGGGCCATATTCTTTAAGCCTCTAGGAAAAGACATTTTCTGTCACTTAAGAGGCTGCTGTTGATCTGACTCACTAGAAAACTAATATTTACCAAGTCACATCAAAGTACTTGCAGATACCACAGACTGTTGTCTTGGGAGATTGTAATTGTACCCTCAGGTTTTAAATCCATTGTGAACCCCTAAATAGCTGTTCCTCATTTATTTAGTATAACTCCTTTATACTATGTGGGTTATGGAAAGCACCACTACTCCATGTAAAATCCATAGGATATTCCTGTATTTAATTACTGTTTTCTAAACCATCTATGAGCACACTTATGCAAATAACACTCCTTGTATAACCTAATGTCTCAGTTCAACAAAACACAGAGGCAGGTGTTAACTGCTGAAAACTCTAGGCTGAGTGAGAATCCAGAGGTGGGCAGGCTCTCACTGTGAGATGAGAGCACTCAATTTGCAGCAAGCATTTTGAAACATCAGTTTTCTTATACAGGAAGACTTTCTGGGTTTGTTGCTTTCTTTGTTTCTTTGGAGAAGAGATGATGATTATTAGCTCAGGAAAAAGGTTTATGGAAGTACGTTCTTCTAAGTGGATTTCTGCCCTTAAATCTATTCATTTTTCCAAAGCAACAGTAACCCATCTTAAAGGTACATTATGATATCAGTTTGACTTACAAACATAATATAAGCATTCTTCTGATCTCATCTTTTACTCATCTTTTCTTTCAATTAAAATTACTCTCAGACATATGACATTTTTATACACATAAATTAAAAGAGAACACAAATTAAGTTTCGATTATGTGCAATAATGTTGCAAACAACATGTCAAAACCACCAAAATTAAGACTACTGCTATAGTTGAAAGTCAACTTCTTTTTTAAAGTCTACATACAGAGCCTCATCAATTAAAATTTAAAATTTCTGGCTATGCTTGGCTTATTTGTGTATTTTTTCATTCAAATCATGTTTCTCTCATGTCCTTCCTCTTTTCCTTGAGAACTAGGTATTCCTACTTCTTCAGTTGCCTGCATGTCACAGTCATTCTCAATGACCTGCACTTGCTACATTCATGCCTTAGAAAATTCAGCATTTTCTGTAAATTTCCAACACTTGGGCATGATCCCATTTTCTTTGTAAATTAAATGTCAACCTGTCTTTATCACAAGCTGTAAAAAGTAGTTTTCTTGCGCAGTGAGTTAAAGTCAGTCTGCAGATTAATAAAAAATAAAATGCACAAGCCATCATTCCCAGCTTGTGCAAATCAATACATACTTGATAAGCAGTCATTTCTGTTACATTTTGGTCATTATTTTGAACAGATGGAATAGTCTGTAGCTTAGATTCAATAATAAAAGTCAGGCTAAAATTCCTTTAGTAAAAAGCTGAATTTAAATTGGGCTTTAGACCAAAAGACCTCTGGAGATTTCATTCAACTGAAATCATCCTATGATTTAAATTATATTCTTTGTACTTCTTGCTTAAGTCAGTTTGAAGATGCTTGATTGAAGTATTTCTCATGAGATCAATTTTGATTCAATAAGGATATCTATTTAAAATGTTACATGCTGAGAAAAACTAAAAACTTTGAGGCCTTTTAGTTTTGTAATGCATGTTAAATATTTCAGGCCATTAGTTAAGGATAATCCAGAGGTTTTAAACAGACATTTTGAAATATGTAATATTTCACCTTAGCACTAAGAAGAGATGATACAATATAAAGCAAGAAAAAAATTTACATGAGAAACACATACAAAGACCTATTTCACACACACTACTGCATATTTAACTGTAATCTGAATTATATAAATTCCTCACAGAGTTCTAAATTCTTGGAGAAAAACATCCTTTCCTTCTGATATCTATATAAAGCATTTTGACAGACATGAACCCTTGGAGTGCAAACCCTCCCATATTAGAATAGTAAAATGTCTAAATACAAAGTTTAAAACCTCTAAGCTAAAGGTAATTGATGTACAAAACAAACACCACCCCCCCCACAAAAAAAAAAACCACAAAGCTAAAAAAACCCAACAACAACAACACCCCCAAAATCTGAATATTCAATTACATCTAGCTTCCTTTAGGGATTAAAAAAAAACACATCCAAAATGTACTCAGTTTTCTGTGATTTGTTAGATAAAAAACAAATGGTAAAGATTGAAAAATAGTTTCTCTGACTAAATAAACTGAAATGTACAGAGCATTTTACTAAATGGTGCTTTGTTTATTAGAAATAAAGAACTCTACTGATTTTCAAGAATATGAAAAAATACAAATGTTTCATGAAGCCTGAATTTTTTTTTCTTCAGAAGCAACACTCCTCAGATCACAGGATCATGGAGGTTGGAAAGACCTCAGGAGACCTCTACTCCAAATTTATGCTCAACATATGCCTAAAAATACTTAAAGTAGAGCACATGACAGCATATCTTCCTGTAAAGATACTGCCAGTATTCAAAACTCAGCTGCAGAAATTTATTCTAAAAGGAGCAGGTCTTCATCTTAAATCTTGTTCTGCCAATAGACACCAAGAACAGCAACAACTGCACTAACACCACTCACAACACGTAATGGGGAAAGTCACTCTACAGGGAAAGGGGGCAGGGGAGAAAAGGAAATAGGAACCCTGGATACTTTTAACACAATTCTCTGTGCTTTTCACAAAAGCTTCAAAAGAAAGGGAATCATTTCAGCTAAAAATGAGGACAATACATATTCATACATGACTTAGGCAACTCTAAGGAAAAGGCACGTGTCTTAAAGGACCTCAAACTTGAAAGTATCTTATACAGGCCCCTGTATGAAACCTAATTCTGACAGTATTGCTGCAAGTGAACTGCACTTCATTCCAATTCCTAAGATGCAATCCTAAGGTATTGTTTAGCTTACCAGCATCATTTCCTAATGCATGAAAATCATCTCCATAATACTGTATAGAAATATAGATTAGATAGTCTTTCCTTTTAAAAAGTTGTGTGCTTATCAGAGGAGAAAATGAGATATTTTAAATGATGTGTTTATTCAAGTCAGCAACTGCTCTTTTTATGGTATTTCCCACTGTGCATATATTGCACGCTTCTCTTAAGTAGACTAATTATCTGAGCCCAGGTTTTTTTAAATAAAGTTATCACCAGAGAAAAAAGTGAAGATGTGAAAGTACCATCATCATTACACTTAGTCCAAAAACTGTGAAAATTATTTACAGTTCTCTTTTTCTATGCTAAAAAGCAAGAGAGCAACGGATCCTTCAAACAGAAATGTAGTTCAAAGAATTCAAATTAACTTATTTATAGGAAATTATTATTTTTCTCAAATGTTATTCTCTGCAGCTTTTCAGATGTTTGCTACCACCATAGAATTTAAGTACTATAATATATATATATAAATATAGTAGAAGCCTAAAATTTTCTCATTAAAAAGCCCTTAAATTTTTACTATTTCTTTATGTTTTTCATCATCAACATACCAGGAGGGCATTTTCAGTCCTCTTTACTAGAAAAAAAAGAAGAAAAAATGGCAATAGAATGACACTGTTACTGAAATACCATCTACTCTGAAAGATTGTTTTTATGATGATACTTTAATTTTGTTCCAAATCCAATCTGTTTTAATGTTTCTATCATCTCAGTTTCCTGGAAACAGATATAAATGTGAAGGTAGTTCAAGATGAGGAACTACTGCTCCTGGAGTGGTGCTTAAAAGCAATTGACTATAAAGACTTGAAAAGAGGTGAAATTTAGCACAACATTTTTCTTATTTTCATGAACTAGCCAAGATTATTCACACACACTTAGAAACAATTACTATTTCAAGAACTGAGCAGGAGTTGCCTCTCTGGAAAAAACAAACTGTGAACAAGCATGTCCCCTCTCACCGAGATGGGTGGCACTTACCTAGAGGAAAGCTGCTGTTAACGGTGACTTGATCCCACAAGAACAACCTTTAGGTACAGCTGAGGAAGCACAGCTGCTGGCCTCTTAAAAGAAGCTATCCTGCTTGACTCTTCTCAGTCTCCAAGTAGCTTCAAGTTGCTTTAGGAGGTTTTTAACCTCCTCTTCAAATGTTTCCAAAAGAGCCTTAGCTGCCTACCTCTCCATGAGGATTAAGCAAGCCAGAACCTAATGACTGGAACACCACACCATTCAAAGGCAGCAAAGAAATCTCATCTCTATGTAACTACCATCAGAAGTACTGACACCTGTGTAAGTAGGCAGGCTCAGTATGGAGGTTGAAAGAGAATCTGGCTCCTAATTCTCCACACCTGGCAGTTATTTGTCCCAGAGAAGGGCTTACAGGCCAGTAGATGATCAGATGGAAAAAGTTAGGAGACAATCTAGCAGACTGACACAGACAACTTATGATTTCATACTAGAACATGGAAGCCCATCAAAGTGGTTCCAAATGGGGTCATTTATTTGTTCTGTTCCCATTGTTTGGGCAAAGCATTGGTGTCACAGTATTGTAGGTGTTTCTCCTCACTATTTGCCTCTTGCTGAGGGCCACCTACTGCATGGTGGCCTTGTGGTCCCAAGTGCTGCAGAACTTCCTGGAAGATATCACAACTGGAGCAGTTCTGCCTTGATGAATTTTTTCCATGGATGTCTGAACTAGGGCTATCTCTATGTAGTGCCAGAGAATTCTTAACTTCTAAAGATTGTTAATAGGCAGGAAATGCAGCTCTGAGCATGCTGCCAACATAGAAAAGAAAATATAGCTGGAAACTTAGCACCACAAGAAATAAACTCATAAATAGATTGCTATTGTTCTCAAAGAGCTGACAATCTATATGGCAGGTGGCAAGAAAAATAGGTGGAAACAGGTGCAATTTTTTGGAGTGATATACCTAAAATATGCCAAGTTTATTTACAGCACACTAAGGGAAAAGAATGCACATTCAAAACTCAGAGAAGCTATATGGTTTTCTGTTTAGCAAGAGGAATGAAATCTGCCATGTTGGCAGTGTAGCATGATAGATCTTGCTACAGTGGCTCTGACAGTGCACTCAGAAAGCATTTTGGTTTAGAGCTAGATTTCTGTGTTTTATGCATGAGTTTAATAGTGCAATTTAAAATCTTCCTTTTAAATTCTAGGCAAACCTGATTGTGTGACTGCACAGCGTTTGCCTCCTACACTGGAAGGGAGCTACATTCCCTAAAGGAGGAGATTATGACTACACATATAAGCCATTATAATAAGAAACAGGGAGTGAAAATGGTCTGAAAAATAGCAAAAGACAAGCTGTTGTCACCAGTGCTCAAGAGCACTGGTCCTCTGGATCCTCCCTCTGGATCCTCCCTCTGGATGCATGATCCTTAGTGATCATAATTAGGAAAAATGTTCCTTCATTAATAAAGTCAGAAAAAATTAAAGAATTTTAATATCTTGAATTATGAAAGAGTATTTCCAGCTTCACCAAGTTAGGGCTCATGTCTCAGAGCCATATATTACACAGAGACTAGATAATGACTTTTTATTATGATAATAAAATTCTGTCCACAGTTTGGATAATTAGTGAAACAATTTGACCATACTCTGAAAGACTCAGAACCAGCACACATAAACTAAAGACAAGCTGAAAGATTTTTAAAAAAACAGGATCATTATGATTATCAAAAAAGGGTAGTTTTCTAGTTCTGCATATTCTTAAGCCCACAGACTTTCAAGGCATAGCACTTCCATACTTCAGATGATCAGAACTGTGGTGACCCTGTAACTGGTATCAATAAACCCACATGAAAATGTCAGCCTGGACTGAATCCTTTACTGATACCCATTTCTCTTATATAATAGCTTTTATTTCCACAAGTGCTGCTGTATTTTTCTGTTATTTTCCCTACAACACTAATTTTAAAAAGTGGTACCTAGAGGCAGAAAGGAAAGATAAGAAAAACAGATGGCTTTGAAAACGAAAGGGTAGCCTATAAAAAATAGACAAAGCAAACAGCATTGGGAAAAAAATATGACAGAGTTTAAAAGAGGAATCTGTAACTGAAAGGAATCTAGAGAAGGGACAGGGTATGATTACAAACAAGAATGTAAGGGAACATCTGAAATTAATCAGATAAACCATGGTCAAGATAATAATAGGATTTGCTATCAGCTGAGGTGTCTCAGCTGAGAAATTAATTTTATTACAATTAAATTTTATTTAATTTTTCAGATTGGAAATCTAATACATTTCAATAAGTGCATTTTTCAGAGCTCTTTTTATCAGTACTTTTTATATGCACATGTAATATCAGAACCTAAAATTAATTATTTTGGTGTAATTAAAAATAAAGGCATGATACTCAAAATAGCCTTTTTTTTCCACCCCTCTACTCTCCCCCCAACTCTAAACTTTACCTTCCTGTAGGATAAAAATTATCAACAATCCCTGCCTATTCTATATTTTTGTTCTTCATATGCACTTGAATACCTCATTGTCCCAACTAAATTGTCTGTTTAGCAGGAATAGCAATTTACAGCTAGAATTTTGTATTTCCTGATTATCTTTCCTGATAAATCACTGATATCTTGAACACCAAACAATGAGAAGATACATAGCTCACAATCACCTTAAATCTTGTTTTCCACTGCAAGTATACCATATTGGTATGGTTATTAAAATAGACTACTGCAGAACTTAAGTAACTTTTTTAAAGGCATAAAAGATCCCTTAACAAAAATATTGTCCCTGGTTTGGGGTTTTTTCCAGACCTTTCTGCAAAAAGCAGTTGTTGATTTTTTTCGTAAGTAAAGCAAAGTCATGTGTAAGGTTTTCAACAACTCAGATAAGGGTTAAGCTTCTTTTAGAATAAAAAAGCTTCCAATTAACTTTCTAATGTAATTTACCTCACACATTTATTCCATGTGTACTGGAAGTTTGAACTGTTTTAGTGTATGACATGAGAAGGTCTTAAGGAAGGTCTTATGTATATGGTGTTGAAGCAGTAAATGACAAATCCTCCTTTTCCTTTTAATAGTGCTGTTTTCAAACAATCCCTTTTTTAGTGACCAGAAGGAAAGTTTTAAAATGCCCTCAGTATTCCTGCTGTCTAATCAGCTGTACTTGCAGTATGACTCACAGTTTGACTGCTACTGAGGCTTTTGTCCTGCACCCAAATCACTCACTAGATGACACTCTTGTACTACAGTACATCCTCTTGTACTTATGGAAGACACCAAACTGACTCCTTGCAAATGAGAACGTAAATTTTAATGAAAATAACTGAAGAAAATATTTTATATTTCCATGAAATGCTTTGTAGACAACAATTCATACTTACAAGTAAATATAAAAAAACAAATTTAAAAAATATTTTAATACGGCAGCTACAACTAGAAATTAGTCTTAAAGCAACTGTACTTTCATCTGAAGATGAGACGTTGTCTCAAGACAAGGTAAAGAAATGAGAATTTTTCTTCATATTTTCCCCATGAAATTATTGTAGATATATCTTTGTAGATTCAAATATAGTAACAGATTTTGCAACATTGAGTCATTATTTTTGTATGTGGCCTTCAGTAAAAAGCAAAGAACAAAGTAGAAGTAACTTCTTTCAACCATGAACATTTCTTTCTCCTAATTACATTGGAAGACTGAAGTAATGAATCCTGTTACTGTTTTTTCTCATTTCTACCCTGACAGATTTGGATTCAAAGGATTTGTCCAGTAACTTACAAGAACATCCTTAACATAAATGTGCACTAAATTCTTTAAACAATTCAGGTTTATTTCCCCAGCCGCTTTTCCAGTCCCTCTACATGTTGCTAGATGTGGAGATGTAGAACAGATCCATCTCACTTAATTTCCTCACATGAAGAAGGATTATGAAATTAAGAACAACCAGTGCTGTCCATGTGGTATTAGAACACATGAGAATAGAGTGGCCCTCTAAATTTGCAGCATGTGTACAATCTGCAAAAATGTTCCAGGTAAATTATCTACTGCTCTAGACCTTGTCTAGCACAGACAGTGAAAATGGTCTACTCTAGAATCCACTGTGAAGATCAATTTACCATATCTCAGCAAGGGCCAGCAGCAATTTTATACCTGTAGGAATATTATCACCTGCATACAGTGCTCTTAATCCTGGAGTTTAAGAGTGCATTTTACTCCTTCAAATAAATCTGCTCTAAAACTTCCTTTCTGCAGAGGAGATCATGCTAAACAAAGTTTAGACCTTTGTTTTCTTGGTACAACGTTTATATTTGTAAGAATACATAAGCATGATTTTTAGTACTATAATTCTTCCTAAGATATATGTCCAATGCCACTATTTTCTCATTCACTTAAGAGTTAGACTCAATGATCCTTGTGGGTCCCTTCCAACTCAGAATATTCAGTGAATCTGTGAAAATATTTCAGGAAAGTAATTTACATGTATGCTTCCTTGAACACTAAAGTTCTCTTTTGCACTACAATATATCCAGTTTTCAAACAGAAAAAATATACCTGGTTGTCCTGGTTCCAGACAGGACAGAGTGAACTTTCTGAACTGGCCACGAGAGGGCAGAGCCTGGAGCCATGTGGGCATGGCCAGGCTGGTTTTTTTATCACCTCAGGTCATTCCAGGGGTGAGGGAAGGGACACTTATTTCTGAGAAGGCCATGGTGGGAGGGGGAAGCTGTTTGCCATTGTTCATTGTCACCTGAGGTCTGCAGTCAGCATTTTTGCATGTGAATCACCCTCTCTTTTTACTTTTGCTATTGATAATGTTACTGTTGTATCAAATTTCTGTTTCCAGGACATTGTTCTCACCTCAACCCATGACCTCTGCTTTTTGTGCTTTGTCGGAGCAGGGAGGGACGCCTGGGTTTTTTGGGTTTTTTAGTGGTAGTGCTAATTTGGGGAATACCATTTCTAAACCACAAAATTAGGGTAGAAATATTTTAGATGTTCAAGTTATACCAACTTGCAAGTTCTTTTGAAACATTTCCCAAGTTATCTACTGGCATCTAAATGTTTCCAGCTCATGATGTATCATAAGTTACACGACCTACTTAAAAAAAAAAAAATTTAAATCAAGGATTGGATTCAATGTTTTAAAGTATCTGTGGTTTTCAAAAGACACATTAATGTTTAAAATAAAATAAATTCATATTATTAGTGGTTTTCAATCAATAAAGCCCCAATGCCTAATATTGTTTGAAGTGATATTTGTAATTTAAAATATTTTAGGGGTTTTTTTATGCTTCTAAGCATGTCATCTGCTCCATGTGCTTCTGCAGATCTGTTGTCAACACCATTGCTCAAACTCCTCAACCTATTTTTCACCTTCTGAAAGCTGGTCCTCTTATCCTTCATTCCTGGTGGACAATTACATGCTGTCAAAAAAGCAAAAAGGCAGAAAAACCTCCAGCAGAAAAGTATTTGACACTTGTGTGGGAAAACTGAAAACATTAAACCCAGTGAAAGCAGAGACACAGATGGCAGGAGAAGCAGCTGGAAGCATGGTTCATTTCTCCTGCTTTGTTAGGTCAATTAGGTTATGTGAGTGTGTGCCAGGTAATGGACTTTCTCCCCAAGCTTGTGTAGCTTTCAGTCAGCCATGTTCCTCCAAGCCAGTTAATTATCTATATCAAGGATGTACGATTTTAAAGACAGCTCTCAGGATGATGGTGCAAGCAGCTTTCTGAGTGACTCAGAAACCAGCAGAAACATTGCTGATATTAGAAATGGCCCACACTAAATCTGCTTTTAAAATGAAAGTCTGTTGTACCAAATTGTGAGAAAGAAAAGTTGAAACATTTATTCAGAAGAGGGGGATAAAAACAGGAATATTTTAGAGCTATAAAGAAAACCAGCAGAGAAGGTAACCCAGGTATCTAATCTTTAGATGTCATTGTCTGCAGCAAGAGCCAGCAGTTTGAGACAAACCACTACTGACAGCACTCACAATGAGTTTTGGGTTCCCATATTAAATTAGTCTGCACTATAAAGTCTTGATTGCTTAAGAAACATAGTTAGCTAACCAAGACTTAGTAATTTCCTAATTACACTTCTCCCACACTTGTGCACACTTAAGCAGCAGGAAAGAGAGCAGCCAAACAGTCATGGAAAATTATAGACATTTTTACAATTAAAATCTACACCAGTAATTTATTATGTGTACAAACATGAAATGTCACCTCTTATAATGAGAGCTGTAGTCAATGCTGTGAATTTGAAATGCTGCATGATGATGAATACCATAAGGAAGATGGAGAAGGACTTTTTACTAGAGCATGTAGTGACAGGAACAAAGGAATGGCTTCAACCAGAAAGAAAGTAGGTTTAGATATGAGGAAGACATTTTTTATTGTAAAATTGGTGAGGCACTGGCACAGATTGCCCTGAGAAGTTCTGGATGCCCCATCCCTGCAAGCATTTAAGACCTTGTGGGCCAGAGGTTTGAGCAACCTGGTCTAGTAAAAGTTGTCCCTTGAAACTAGATGGTCTTTTAAGTCCCTTCAAACTCAGGCTATTCTATAATTCTATGACAAAATTCCTACCAACTGGAGTGCGTTTTTTTGAGAATTTCAAACAGAATTTATATATAAATCAGTATTCATTCCTGGTTATATCATGTCAAAGCTAAAAATTTATACATGTGTGGCTCCCTGAATAGCTCTTCAGGCACTAAAAAACTGTCCCAGGAAAAAACCAAGATTAATAAATGATGGTTTACAACTTCATCACAGCTGAGTTTCTTAATTTTAAAAAAAGCTGAGTAATGGTGTGGAATTCAATCCATAATGCTCAAATTCTACAGGAGCATGGAATAGGTAACTCTGCATGCACTCGGAACCTGATTTATTTAATGTTTGCATAATCAACTAAGAGATGCAAGAAGGAAAAAAAGCCCATATATGTGTATATACTTTTTTTTAAAGGTATACTGACCACCACTAATCTGCCAACATTGAAGTCAGCAACATTTTGTGAGTTGTAACAAGAAATTCACCTCATGAATTCTTAGGCTGCTAAGTAAAAACTGGATGGAGCTGCCAGTTGCATCAGGAGAATGTTCTGATCTTCTCACCCCACCTTTGCCTCCACTGTGTGCAGCTTTCTCCCACTGCCTTGTTCTAGCTCAGGAGGAGACAAGCAGAAGCAGGATGTTATGGAGCAAGATAGAGCTTAGTCACCTTACAGAGAGGAGGAGATTGCAGCACCAGGCAGTTGCAATTCTCTCCCTTTCGCATTCCACAGCTTCCCAGAGGAGTAGTGCCGAATCCAGACCCAGGTGTATAAAGTTAGTCCAGACTTTACCACAATCTGCATCAAAATGATATATTTCAATTGTTGTTTAAAACAGGACACCACAACAAAACAACAAAATAAGAAGAATCAAAGCACTTTCTACTAGAAATCCTAAGCCCAGTAACAAGTCAAATACATGACTGGTCATCAGAAGTGTTTTTCTTTATTATGTTTGTATAAGGTTTGACGGAAAAGAGTGAACTGCAAATATCAAGCACCAGCACTCTGGAGAAGAAAGACTAATTGAGCCACGTCACAATTTGCACAGATTGCCCTGAGTTTAGAGAACCACTAGTGAATTACATTTTTACTCTCTCCAATGGCTCTTCCCATGTTCTGTGATGAAATATTTTTCTTCTTAAAAATAGTAGGAATTACATGGTCTGAAAAAACAGTGAGGTAGCTATAGAGCTTTTCTGTAAATGTGCTGTTCTTGAAGGGCCATTTCAGACCTTCCTATTCCTATCTGAGATGCCAGCAGGTGTCTAATCACATAGAAATAACTCACTTAGGAAAGGCTGTTAGCATAAGGTGACTGCCAAGAAGCTATAAATCCCAGCTCTTGGAATGATGCTGTGAAACAATAGGTGTCCATGCTGCAGCTTGGTAAATTTATTTAAATTAGTCACCATCTTGTTGTGACACTAAATTGAAGGTGAAACTTTTCAAAATCACACAAGTGCACAATCCTACGGAATCAGCAATTAATCAGATAATGTCAAGGAACTCCCAGTAATTTTGGCAGTCTGAGTTTGTTTCCAGTTATAAACTTGAAAGAAAGACAGCAAAACTTTTAGTCAAGTCACATCAGTACCTGGGAAATATTTACAACTCTCCTTACTCCTAGCTCTACCTGTCAGTGTGTGATTTGATGACGTTAATTAACGTTGAAAACTCAAATGAGGCAAAAATCCAGGATAGTATCTAAAATGGCACTAGTATCTTTCATTTCAAAGAGACAATTTAATGATATGCAATCTATCCCAACATCACCAGCTGAACAATATCAGTAGTTTTTCTTCAGTCTTGAAAAATAATGACTTTCTGCTATCTTCATTCTCAGATGATCAATAAAGTAATGAAAGCCTTTTGAAATTCTGTTCCACTGAAATACAGACATTATAGCAAGTGAATTAATTACCATCTCCAAAAATAAAATCTTTATTGAAAGCAAATTTCAGTAATGTTGGTCCAGCAAATCACAAAGTCATGCCAATATGTACTATTAATAATTTCAGCTTTTTGGAAAAACAAAGAGACATTTTAATCTTGAGAATTTTAAATGACACAAGTCTCTTGATTAGGGAATACTATTTTTTTACAGAGGAACTTGCAGCTATTTAAAAAACAAAATTCGATACTTGTTTAATTAGGATATATATAAATAATTAAAATTATTCACAAGCTTTAAAAAAAAAAAAAAAACAAGGAGGCTATAACTACACAAGTCATGTCTATTATTTTCCTGAAGTGATGAAGACTTTTTTGGTCCCTATTTCTGTCATCACTCATATGAGTTGCTCAGCCCTGAGATGAGCTCATTTGGCTACAGCAGAGTGCTAGTGATGCCAAGGTTGGGGTTTTGATCCCTGTACAGGCTGTTCACTTAAGAATTGGAATCAATAATCCTTGTGTGTCCCTTCCAACTCAGAATATTCTGTGAGTCAGAAGCAAATAACACGAAGTCCTGTTCTGATGACCACAGTTAAAGAAAAGGCCTGCAAATGACAAAGGGAATAATTCAACCAAATATACGGTCAGAGTTTGGTTCTGTCATATATGCATTTGAGAAGCATGAATCTGCTGCATTGAAACAGCTTACAGCTTACACCTGGCTGGATGTAAGACAGCTAAGGTGTAAATAATTATAAACTCATCATAGGATGTTCTAAATTAAAACACTTATTCAGTGGCCATCTCACTTCTGTGTGATGGTGGAGAGCAGCCAATTTAAAATGGGGGCATTGAAACCTTTTCAGGAAATTCCAAATACTGTCTGGAAAATGCCAAAGGATGCTTCTATCTCGTTCCATCTTTCTCATTACTATACACAGCATGGAGAACCCACCCCACTGTGATATGTACCACACAAACAACACAGTAAAAGGTGACACTGTAAGAAATCTGATGAATTATTTATTTGGTGACTGATGTGTATAAACTACTCATTGGTCTGGGTACATTCTACATAAGGTAAATATAGGATATCTGCCTTATAGGGAGTTGAATATTAACTGACTTTGGACTGAGGTATTGACAGTACAAGGAATATTCTCATGTAAAATTAGATTCAGAATACAAAAACTTTTCTTTATAAAAATATATATATATGTATAAGACCAAATACCTGGCTAGTGTTTCTGTGTTGAGAATATTACAAAGAAGGAAACACGTCTGTTAAATCACATTTTCTGATTCACAAAGAATAAAAAGGTGGAACTACAGTGTGAAATGTTCCAAACAATTAGCCTGTGAAGTGTTCCAAGGCTTTTAATGCTTTTTCCCCTTAAGTACTAAAAGGTTGTTTCTCCTTTGTGAATCTGATTTCAGAGAGGAACAATGTACATGAATTAACATAAAAACAGGTTGTTCAGCGTTCACCATTCTCCTAAAATCTGCTCTTTACATGTGGTGCTGAATATACCCTTTAATGTAATATAGCCTCTAATATTTAATAGATTTGGTATCCACTGGAGGCTTATCATTCATCTCATGAACTCTACTTAGTATCTAAGCAGGTCATATGAGACCGAGCATCTTAACTAAGTCTCATCTTGAAAATACCTACGATGAATGGTACTGAATAATTCCCCTCTGGAAAGGTTCTGATCACAATATTTGTAAGTATTACCAGGCCTGACCTACCTGCTGGATTTTAAAGTAACTATTTCATTTTGTTTCCTTGACTGTGTTAACTTTGACCAGGATTGTTGGCCAAACTCATTTCCACACACAGCTGCGCAAAAGCTTGTACCAACTAAAGAAAAGTGATGGCACAGAAGTGGCATAAAACAAAGTGCTTCCTTTAGCTGCAGTACATACTTATGCTGCTTGAGAGGCTTCCTAGCTGCCTTGCCAAAATAGCACTAACCTTTCTGAAGTGAGAATAGGCTAAAACCCCCTATTTTCTTGGACACTAGTTCCATTATCTCAAAAAAATAAGGGAGAACAGAAGCAGCACCAGGACAGTGAATGGCTGTCACAGCTTGTTGCCTGCTCTACAGATTGCTGGTCTACATGGCAAGCTAGAGAGAGAACAGAGGGAAGGCAGCAGAGCAGCACTCCAGAAGGCAACCCCTACCCCTGGGGAGACATAGCTTTGGTCTTCCAGGAGCACACTCCCAAGTTTGTAACTGCAGTGGAAGTGCTAAGATAAACTTGGAATAAACTGTTTGAAATATAAATAAGCTTCAGGTTTTTAATCAAGGTCTGCTGTAGTCTGAAGGTAAGGGCAGCTGGATGGTTACTAGAATGCAGAAGGAAAGATATCTTCCTGTGTTTTGCTACAGTTACTGTGAATATGTATTTGCTACATGCCTATAGCTTTCAAAAATACTCTTTAACAGAAAATTTTACCAGCCTAATGATATAGATGATAATGAAAATTCAATGTAAAATACATGGTTGAAGATATTCCTCATGAGTGAAAACATAGTAGAGTCCTAAGGGTTCAGTCTTCTCTGTAATTTGACTATTAAAATAGAACCATTATAATTGCTACTATGAGCCACATCAAAGAGGGTCAGTAATTTTATACTTGTATGTAAGTATTAGCTTATCTTTGAAAAAAAGTGAGTGTTCTGGAGGGCATTTTTGTTGGAGCAGAAAGCTTAGCTGAAAAAAAATACCACTGAGTATCAGTAGAACAAAATGTTGACACCAATGACACAGTATTTGCACTGGACTCTGATGACACAAAGTAGGAAGAACTCCTTTCTTGTGCCATGCTGGCTTACCATTTAGCAGGTGGAGAACCAGCGACTTCATCCAAAACAGTCAGCCAAATAGTTATTTGCATGATTACAGAGAATTGTCTCATTAAAGCGTCAGTGCCCAGATTATCAAGTCTCTTTTCCCTTTTTTTTTGTTTTTGGCAGAAAATACATATGTGACTGGCATCACTAAAAGTCATTAAAAGAATGCTGTTTGGAACAGCTGATAGAAACTATTTTCTTTGAGACAAGCACAGTTGAAAAATACGCTTTATCTAGCAACCCTTTTATTAAGATTTCAGAATGTAGAGACAAGAGGACTTCCAAAGGACTGATGGAGAGAAGAACTCAATAAAAGCCGATACCAAACTCATTCTGTCTAGTGTTAGAGTTCAAACGTGAGTCACCAAGAAATCCTCTTTGTATGGCTTACAAAATTGGGTTACAAAATGTTTCAGACAACATAAATAGGCTTTAAGCTATCACCTCAGAAAAACAATGAAAATAGCAAAAAAAGAAACAGATGCATCCATATATCTGGTGCTTCAAGCAATTTTCTAGTCATATCTATAGTTAATTTTATCAACACCTTTCAGATCTATAATTTCTATCAGAAGAAAAAACATCACTGATTTTCACTGTTAAATTGCCTTCCATGCCTGTCTTGACTTGAAGACGGAGTGATCTCTACCAGAAGAATTCTCTACCAGATTTTAAGTGAAAAAGATTTCTATTGTGTGACAGAGATGTTTATCAATGCAACAGGTAATTCAAAAGTAGACTATCCTAAAGTAAAGTGAAGTCCTCTGTGGATTCCTTCATACTTTATTCTCATGTTAGAAATTCCCTCTAAAACAAATAAAATGCCAGCCAAGTTACTTCTCCAACTTTGATTCAGAGAGAGTGAATCAATCACCTTCCTAAAAATTGTGTTCATTGTAAACAGATCCTTTAAAATCCTCAGACAACCTATTTATGAAAAAAATTTGCTTAGTGTTTAAAAAATGCTAAAGTTCAATCATCAAAGTCCTAAATAACAAGGTAACTCTAAGTGTAAATTAATGAATGATTGTCATTATCAATTCCAGTACTTTTATAAACACATTTTCCAAACACTTACTGCAAAGATTAATTTACAAAAAGCATACCATTTGTTACATATCTACTACCTGAAACAAACAGCTATATTAAAGCTCTAGAGATGAAAGAGATGTTTGCAGCTTCTCCTAAGCTGCTCTTAGAGGAAGAAATGCAATGAAGAGAAATGTTTATCTTGACCTTGGAATTCCAATCAAAACACACTCACTACTTCTCTCCAGAGCTTTTAGATAAAAAACTCTATGGTTTCCTGGCACAATTCACAGTAATAAACCTCACACTAAGGATTTTTAAACTACCAAAACTGTAAAATCAAGAATTTAAATTCTTCCTAACACCTATTTTTACTTGACCACCATCTGTATAAACCAGCATTGTCCTATAACCTGCATAATACAGTCAAGTGAAATTATTGATCCATTTTATCATCCATGAATGCATATTTTTAATAAGACTTCACAGCAAAATAGAGATTCATGCTTAGTAAAGAACATAAATAAAAATATTCAAACTTTTGTATTATTGAAAATTGTAATTTTTATTAAACTTTTTTGTTTAATTGTTTAAAAAGATAAGAGACTTGTACACCTTCAAAATCAGTATTTCTATTCAAATTCCACTGAAAACAGAGTTGTTTGGCATTGTGTTACAGGAATAGCCATTAATACTGAATGTGAGTATACTGGGAAAGTGTCATTCCTAGCTTTAAAGTTTTGTTTCACAGATTTCTAATATACATTTCTATCACTTAAAGTCAGATCATGGACACTTTAAATGTCCAGAACTCACATGAGGTTCTGATCCTTTTCACATGAGCATCAGAATGATGAGTATTACTGAATTCATGGGATTAGAAGTGAGTCTAGAAAAAGTACTACTTACACAACACTCCAAATATACAAACTATTCATCATTAAGTTCCTTATTGCAAAGTAAAAGATTGGCTGAGGAATTAGCAGTGGGAAATGATAACTCTGTAAAATATATCTTATAGATTCATATGAGGAATGCACCGTGCCTTTGATATACTCCCAGTGGCTATACTCTGGAAACATATCCTTTAAAAAAACCTCTCTGCACTACTGTCACAGACAGCTATTTTGTTTCTTAACTACTCATCTTGAATTTCAAGTTTGTTCTTTCTTTAAAAAAAAAAAAAAAAAAGAAGCAAAATACTTGACAAATCTGACATTATTTATTAAGCTCTTAAACTAGAAAAGAAAAATACTGTAAAATTTAGTATTTTCTAGAGGGCGATCACTCCTAACTTCTGAATAAACTTAAATGTGCCAACGCATTCTTCCACAGAACTTTTAAATACCATGATCTTTCCAAAAATTAATTATTTTGCATACACCAAAAAGCAATTTTCTCTATATAAAAACTGGTATATTATATTCAGTTATATTGATTTTTCACCTGCAAAATTTATAGCATTGCTTTTGAACTATTTTCCTTATATTAGCTATATATGTTACTTACAGCTTATGACAAATGCATTTAAAAAACACAGAAAATAAAGTCTTTGACCTATATACATTTTTCAAGACACAGAAGATTAAGCATAACACAAATTTTTAAAGCAAATCAGGTCAAAATATCTAGAATATATCTAGAATATGCATAAGTTGCTGTTTTGTCCATTAAACCTAGCAAACTTACGTACATACTTCTCCAATCAGTCTGAACAGTAAATAAAAGATAAATAAAAGACAAAACTTGAATGTCTATACAGAAGTATCTTAAATGTTTGAAGAACATTAAATTGTGCATTCTCCTAGAATATATGTCCTTCAGAGTAAAAAATTCATAATATAAGTGTGGTTTCTGATAAATTTGTATTTAAATTTTAGAACACACGAATATGAAGGAAAAATCTTTACTAGTAGATTAATACTCAGTGTTGACAATGGTAATCCGGTTTTACTGCATAAAATTTATTCTTAGATTGGGTCAATTTCCATAATCAGCTAAAAGATTGTTAGAGTTACATTCACACTGTTGTATTCAGAAAACATGCATATTTTTAGCTTTAATCAGATGCAATAGTCTTTACACAGTTTGTACCTATCTTTCTCAACTATCAAGTAAATTGCTTCCAACTTTTTATAAAAGAACCAAAACATCTTTTATCTTCTCCATTTTATCATCAGTGAGAAAATAAAATGAGTATTTTTTTAATTAAGAAAAGTGCTTCCTAAAAAATCTAATTGCAGGTGGAACGACAAGTCTTTGGTAAGGACAGGTTCCAGAAACTGTTAAAATACTTACTTTTGTAATGCTTTGGCAGATGGATAGGATGATTGAAAATGTTTGAACCAATTATTACTTCTTTGATGCACAANAAACAAGGATTTTTTAAGTGTTATCTCCTCAAAAGATTTGCTAAGATTTTTTTTTTTTTTGAGTCAACACTATTTTAGCCACTAATCTAAAGCACAGCACCTTACAAGTAGCTATGAAGAAAGTTAAGCCCATCCTGGCCAACCCTAGAATGATAGGAAATAGTTTTCTTAATGGAATTATAGGATCTTATTCTCCCACTTCTGATCGATACAGAGCATACAAGACAAATGACTGGGAAAACATACTTTTTTTTTAAATATTCAGCTCAAGCACTTTTCATCAGTCTTTTATGGTGTTGATAACATGAGCTTAAACTATTCATTTTGTGTTTCTTGGTTTGCCCCAGACAAGGTCTTTAGNAAAGAAAAATACTGTAAAATTTAGTATTTTCTAGAGGGCGATCACTCCTAACTTCTGAATAAACTTAAATGTGCCAACGCATTCTTCCACAGAACTTTTAAATACCATGATCTTTCCAAAAATTAATTATTTTGCATACACCAAAAAGCAATTTTCTCTATATAAAAACTGGTATATTATATTCAGTTATATTGATTTTTCACCTGCAAAATTTATAGCATTGCTTTTGAACTATTTTCCTTATATTAGCTATATATGTTACTTACAGCTTATGACAAATGCATTTAAAAAACACAGAAAATAAAGTCTTTGACCTATATACATTTTTCAAGACACAGAAGATTAAGCATAACACAAATTTTTAAAGCAAATCAGGTCAAAATGTATATCTAGAATATGCATAAGTTGCTGTTTTCTCCATTAAACCTAGCAAATTTACGTACATACTTTTCCAATCAGTCTGAACAGTAAATAAAAGATAAATAAAAGACAAAACTTGAATGTCTATACAGAAGTATCTTAAATGTTTGAAGAACATTAAATTGTGCATTCTCCTAGAATATATGTCCTTCAGAGTAAAAAATTCATAATATAAGTGTGGTTTCTGATAAATTTGTATTTAAATTTTAGAACACACGAATATGAAGGAAAATTCTTTACTAGTAGATTAATACTCAGTGTTGACAATGGTAATCCGGTTTTACTGCATAAAATTTATTCTTAGATTGGGTCAATTTCCATAATCAGCTAAAAGATGGTTAGAGTTACCTTCACACTGTTGTATTCAGAAAATAAGCATATTTTTAGCTTTAATCAGATGCAATAGTCTTTACACAGTTTGTACCTATCTTTCTCAACTATCAAGTAAATTGCTTCCAACTTTTTATAAAAGAACCAAAACATCTTTTATCTTCTCCATTTTATCATCAGTGAGAAAATAAAATGAGTATTTTTTTAATTAAGAAAAGTGCTTCCTAAAAAATCTAATTGCAGGTGGAACGACAAGTCTTTGGTAAGGACAGGTTCCAGAAACTGTTAAAATACTTACTTTTGTAATGCTTTGGCAGATGGATAGGATGATTGAAAATGTTTGAACCAATTATTACTTCTTTGATGCACAAATTGCCGTATTAATTACTGAATGTGCTGTATACAATGATTTTCCTTTCTTTTTTCTTATATTAATTTGTTGAATCCCAAAAGATTAAGATTTGTTCGTTACTCTAAAAGGATACATTATCAAAGCTCCAACCTTTGTGCCTTGAGAATTATTTTTCTTAATGCAATATATTTGCACATCTTGAAAATAAGTCCAAAAGGGTATTTTTTTTACACCTGGCTAGGTCCCTGATCTGAAGTGAGTAGGCATATAGAAAGACATACTTTTTAAGAGGCTAAATTTTTGATTTATCTTTTCTGAAAAAGAATCTATTATGTTCTTAATGATAACACAAGGCTTTTGCTACACAGANGTTTTCAAGCACTGACCCTGATTTATTACCTATGTGTGCAGTCCTTACCCTAGGCAAACAGAGAATCCATTCATTGAGCAAGTTCTACCACAGGTGTCTAAAGCCTTCATTCCACAGGACTGACAGCATCACTGAACACTTCAGCAGCATGTTGTGGGTGAGTCCCAAAAACACCAGAGTATTTAAACTTTGCTCAGCCTGCACAGACACTGCTAAGGAAAACTCCTTGTGCAACCATCCTGGATCCACCCTGGCATGATCTGAGCTGGCATGGAGGCACCTTCCCAGTTACACCTCCAGAGTCACACCAGCTCAACCATAGGTTTCCCACTGCAGACTCTCAAACGTCTCTATCCCTAAAACAGGTGCAATAACAAAGTAAGAGTTCAAGCTGGGTGCCTTCAAGAAGGGACCCCAAACAAAGGAACCCTGGGGCTTTTATACCCTCACAGTCTAAGCACAGGAGACTCTGGTGGTCTGGGTCTGGCTGTGTCTCTGAGTGTGCAGTCATCTGCAGCTGGTATGCAGCTGCACCCTGAGCTACCTGCACTACAGGGATTCCTCAACACTCCCAACTCCCGCCCCCTGGGAAGGGCCTTTCTCCAGGTGCTGCCAAAGTAAGTGGACTTACTGCTGTCCTTCCACTGAAAACGAATGTGAGTTAAACAATAACAGCTATACTCTGTGTTCCTTCAGTGACCTTACTCAAACACTTTTTGTGGTATTTCAGGAAGAAAAGGAAATAAGGATAATTCTTCAAAATAAAAAAAAAAAGGATCATCATGCTATTAAACTAAACAAAGAACTGTTCTTTTAGATATGATGTGGGTGGTTAACCTAGTCATAATTCCTAAAAATCCTGGATATGTGAATTTGTAACCTAAACTCCTTGAAAATGCATCAATTTTCTGTGAAGTAATTGTTTCCATTAAGGAAATTACTGTCTTAAACATGGAAAGAGCCAATACTTCTAAAGGTTATTAAGCCATGAAAACATTTCTTTTTATGAAAGTCTTTTTTAAAAATCTCTATAGAAAAAAGTTATTTCTTGAAACATATCTTCCACATTTATAGAACAGGAATATATATCAATCAATACAACAGATATCTCTTTTTCTTTTAAAGTAATGAATGTTATGGAAAAGCAATTTGCTGCCTTTTCTCAAGACTGATACCTCAGGAAATTCTACTTGTTTTTTTCCTAATAAAAGAGGAAACAAATGGGATTATATCAATCATATTTGTCATAAGAATTTTCAGAGTTTAGCAAAGTGAATTCTATATATTGTGTAAATATTCTGCACACCAGCTCACAGAGACGTCACATACCCAGAATGGTGGGTGCTAAACACACAACTTAAGCCTTATGTACTCATATTTTGACACCAAAGAGAGACCATTGTATACAGGGGAGGGGGTGGGGACAGGGGGGTGGAAAAGTATTGCTGAGATAGCTGAACAACTGCATTATGTCCTAGGAAAATCTGCTGTGTATCAATTCACACCATTCTTTCCTGACCCATCAACAAATTAAGTGTAAGACATCAAAGACTGAAAACTGAAAAAACAAATTGTGAAACACTATAGTAACAGTAAAATGGGGCCAAATGGTGAACATTACCAACAAAAGTTGTCTTAAAACCAAAAATGGTACTAAACTAAGATAATATTTCACAAAGTCTATCTTTAAAAGACTCATGCAAACAAGGCAAGAACTATGGAAGGAGGTTATGACTGCTCCAAGCTGGTTATACTTTTATATCACTGATAAATTTACTACTGGCGGTTTTGCTGTCAAAGGTGCATTTCTTCTGATTTTAATGCATCACTTAAATTTTATACTTTCAGGAATATTCACAATAAGACATTACATCTGATAGGGAATAAATAATATCTGGGTTTTTATTACATTTGGCTCCAATTTTCCTTATTTCACCTTAGTGTTGGTCTTGCCCACTTTAATAAAGTTTGCTTGGATACCTTCTTGATATCAATTAGATTGGACATTTCTCAAACCTCAGATATAATTTATTATCTCAGCTCTGATGCACTGGTCCATATAGTAGCATTTTCATTAATATTAATAAATTCAACAGAATCTAAAAGCTCCAAAACACCCTGAGACATTTTTGGATTCTGTTCTACTAGCCATTTCCTGCCTACATTCATAAATACTGCTTTATGTGTCTGTTGAATGTGAGGTAATGTTCAAAGTAAGTAATTAGTAGCACAGTCTGGCCACACACTGGCCTCTCTACAGGGATATAATTCTAAGTAAAATTAATCTCTAAATCAGAAGACCTCTTTTGTAGCCAAGATTTTATGCTGTACTTAAGGGTCTACAAAATTAAAAAATAAAAATGATTAAGATTTTTGACATCTTTTAGGCTCTAGTGTTTGCTAACATTGTTGTTTCTATTGATCTCCCACTAAGGATGAGATAATGAAAAACAGCCCCAGCAGTGACTACCAAGCTGTTTGATGAAGTGTGTGTCAGACCAGGGCATAATTTGTCTGGATAGCAGCAGAGCTTATCTTGTTGCCAATTTGTAAAATGCACCAGAAGCTTTGGCACCTGTTCAGGCCTATAGTTACATAAACAGTGCAGGGAGTCTGCAGAGTGCTGAGGGAAGTCAAGGAAAGAAGCTTGTAAATGGAATTGTCTGCTTGTCTCCCCACTTTTTTCTCAGCAGGAGTTTCTGAGCAGGGCCATATGTCATGGGGCTCTGCCAACCATTTTTCTAACCCAAGGACCAAAGGTTCAGCTTGGCCTTGTTTGACTCTCTCTGGGATAATAGTCTGGGAACTGACTGGGGATAGTTCTGCTCGATACAGTGGAACTATCTGAGCCAATATCTGCTTTACAGATCTAGCTCCAAAAGCTGACCAAGACCATATCCAAGGCTACATGATGATGTCTTGCTAAAATAAACATTAGGAAGTCCTGTAAGAGGTCCTGATTCCCATAAGTGAGTTTAACAAACTGTCCTTTCTCTCTGAGAACAGAAACCCCTCTGGAGACTCTCATATAAACACATCGGTCTTCCAATTACCCAATAGATCAAGTATTAAATTTATATATTAATCATTCACCAGAATAGGAACAGGAAAATCCTAGTCCACTTCTCCACATGAATATCCTAATTACTAGGTGTGGGTTTCTTGCTAATTCTTGAATTTACTTGATCTGTGCAGAAAGAAGCCGTTTCTTCATGAAGAACAGAGGAATACGCAGCCTTGTCCCAGGATGTCATTTAACTCAGCAATAGAGTTCATTCCTATAAATAGGAGAAGTAGGCTCAAAGTCCAGGAAAGTAAGCCTGCATGTCTAAAAAGTGGTTAGATAAAAGGGCAACACTATAGGGCATTTTAGGGGGTTTGTTTTTTTAATCAACCAATTTTTTTGATGACACACTAGTACTAGTGTTCTGGGAATATAGGTCACAGGACCACTTGAAGTTTGACAATCTATTCTCTATTGAGAATTGGGAACTTTTTGTTCTTAATTATTTGGTGAGGCTTAGCTAGTTTACCAGTTTTGATGGTAACCATGTATTCTCCTCCCTTGTAATATGTTTCTTTGCATATCCATTGTTTATTTTTTCCTGTCCTGTTTTCCTGTTATAAGACCTTTAACTTTACATATAAGACTTCCTGTTATGAGACATCAGACTTAATTTATACTTTCTGAAACAATAGCATAAAAATATTCTTGACTTAAATGGACAGGAGGTTAGATAAAGTACCCTCTATGAGAACCAGAACTCTTTTTTTCCCCAGTCTTTCAAGCAATCCAAACACACTGTATTTCCCTTCGTAATTAGTTTTTACCTCTTTATAGTGTAAAAAAAAATTAATTTCTAATACATTAAAACAAAGGAAAAAACTCTAAAATTGATCAAAATGCAACAAACAACTCCTCCCCCCTCCTCGTATTTATTACTTCAGACCCACCTTGCAGAAAAGGATGTAACCCTTCAATTTTCATTTAATTTCCTATTTCCATTCAGGACAGCACCGTCATCTGTGAAAGCCTTGAGACTGTCAAATACATATGAATTAGATCTGAATCTTCTTTTTTTATTCCATAGTAAATGCACTGTGTATGTCATTAACTGCTGTGCATCATCAACCATACCAGCAATTTGTAACTATTCCCTCATATGAGGTAAGAAGCACCAGGGTGCTTTATATCATTGATGTCAATGACTAACTCAGTTTCCTCCTTACTAACTTGGTAATTCTGTCAGCTATGTCATGTCAGCTTTTGAATAAAGGCTCAGCTATAATTAACTGGCTTCCTAGGGTGAAATCAGAGTTTTAGTCAATATTGCTTAAGTTTAAACAATAGCTCTTGAATTCTGTATAGCACCTGTCACTGTTCCGTCTTTGAAATGCTTAACAAAGGTGCTCAGTCTTTTTCAACAGCCATTAGGAAGAAAAGCCAGAGGAGGTGGCAGCCTGTATTATCATATTCCAGATAATTGCCTTTCTGTATGCAATTTTCCTCCTAGCTGTTTTGCATGCAGTTATTATGAATCCATTGCATTCTGATAGCACCCAGATGCTCAAATTGAAATCACAAGCCCTTTTGTTAAGAGACTGTACAAAATATTCCTAAACCAATTTCTGTCCTCAAGAGTTTGGATGCTAAACACACAGAGCAGACTAACAAACTCATATAAATGGAAAAATATCTTCACATTGAAAAGAAGGATAACTTCAAATGTTGCACTTGCTAATAACCACGATGCTCAGCAGTAACTCATTTCAGTTTTGGCTCCTACATTCTGACCTTACTAATGGGAATATTTTAATGATAGTTAATGACAATTTTGCAACTGGCTTCAAAGAAATTAGGATTTTACTTTATGAATCTCAATCCTGTAGAAATCAAATATGTGTGATGATCATATTTTAATGCTCACTAATGTCCTAACACACTGTTTCACAGACTTTTTAAAAATGTTCCCAGTCAGTGGCTATAGCCTTCATTCTTCATTCCTTGTTTTCTTCTTTACATCTTTTGTTCTGTGGTATGGCTCAAGATTAAATCTAATACTAAATCACTTTAAGAATGATCCTTAAAAGCAGAACAGGTTATTGATTATGTCATCTGTGTCACACACATTGAAAAATCATACCTGATGATAGTAAAAAAGTTGTATCTGATGATACAATATGTTCTGTGTCTATAGGAAAAGAACTTTATATCTTCCAAGGCTGATGCCAGTTGATGGCTCACCCTTGCACAGAAGCAAACACAAAGAGAGCAGACTTACTTCAACAACCATTGAAAATTCACTGTAAAAAAAAAAGCAAAAAACCAACTGCTACTATTTATTTTCAAAAATGTGACCAGGATATTTAGAAATTGATACAGACCTATCTCCTACTCATTTTTGACACCTAAATTACATGAAATTTTGTACGGTAATAAAGAATATGATTCTTTTCAATTCACTCAGTTAAGGACATGTCAAGTCCAGCAAGCATCTAGGAAAAAAACTCAATTGTTTAGTGCATATATGCTTTACAACTAATTGAGTGTATCTTACATGACAGATCTTGAAAAAGAAAGTTCTTAATAGTGGGTATGTTTTATATCTCAAACAAAAAAGGAAAAATTATACGCCAGTGTATCATTCTGGAGAGAGAGACCATAAATTGCCCTTTGCCAGGTCTATACAGTTATGCTTATTTGTAGCACTAAGTACTCCAGGGACATTTTCCCAAATATACAATTCAATGACTGATATGAGAAACAAACCAACTACTAAACATGAGATTATTTGGAGAATTGAAGAAGATTTTTTTAAAGGTACTTTTACTAAATTATAGCTACTGTTTATTTATCAATCCACTGACTAAAGTTAAAAAACCTTCTTGTGATGCCAAAAGTACATAAATGTTCTCATCCATATTTTTATTCTCATTCACTGGCATTCCTTTTTTTCCCCAGTTTTTGTATGCTATAGAACCTCAGTAAGGATTTAGCATTTGCATAACTGCCTTCCTGAAGAGAGGCTCATTTGGCATGATTTATTCACATAGAACCTTTCATAGAAACCACCATGAATCCACACAGGAGAAATACATGCAAAATCAATTAAGTACCCATCAAAATGGACCATTATCATATTTTATGCCCCAAAGGGCTGTGGGAAACAAATGAGAATCTGCTTCCCAAAACTGTGCAGGGTGGCTTTTATTTGACAGAACCAAATTACCATAGCTGTTTTCTGACAGACCATTTTCATGATCTTTGTTTTTGTTTTAGTGCCAAACATGTAAGAACACATAGATTTCATATAAACTTATATTGTTACTATTTCTTTGTATTTAAAGTAAATCAATAGAAAAATTTAAACATCCTTTTACATTTCAATATATTATCAAAGCATTTTATATTAGCAGATCAAGAGGATTTATTTAATTAATTTTACTTTGTTTATTTTGCCTTCTTATTTCAAGCATACTTACATAATCTCTTATATTAAAAAAAAAACAAAATCTTTTATATATCTAATTCCATGGCATAAATTATATGCTCCTCACTGACAAAAATATTTCAAAAGTATAATTTCAAAATATCCTCTTCAAATTTTCTAAAGTGGGCCTTTTTCTTTTATTATGGAAAGGATTTTTTTTTTTAGTTTATCCTGATTTTGGCATACATTGTATTTTTGTTCATGGTACAGGGCATGAGGGAATGTGCATTTATTTTCCAGAGATAGCAACAAATCAGGTATGATAGCAACAAATCAAGGCAGAGCTATGATAATTCAAATTACTGTATTAATGACACAGTTATAAAAACATGCATTCCTGTTTGGAATATCACACCAATTTGATCTTTACAAGTTAGGAATGGTCATGCTTGATTGATTTTGTTTTGAAAGGGAACACTGACTGGTATATCATATAGCTAATCAATAGCATAGGACATGTGTATATGGAAGACCTTAGATACATAAAACTCCTTTCCTGTGGTGTTTATTCATCTTTATCTATCCTACCTCATTTCATTAAAGCCGGCACACAGAACAAGTGAGTGCATATTTCATGCCTTCTGAAATTCTGGTACTTGGGCTGCCATGGCAATTTTGCACTTCAAATGGATGAAAACCTACACTGTTATAGCAGGAACATTTATTCTCTAGAAGTTATATAAACATGGCTAGGATGTTAGAGAACTTCAACCAGGCAACTCCCAATATCAACCCAGGCTGGGGGATGAATGGATCGAGAGCAGCCCTGCCCAGAAGGACTTGGGGGTGCTGGTGGGTGAGAGGCTGGACATGACCTGGCCATGGGCACTCACAGCCCAGAAAGCCAAACATATCCTGGGCTGCATCCAAAGCAGTGTGGGCAGCAAGGGAGGGAGGGGATTCTGCCCCTCTGCTCTGCTCAGGTGAGATCCCACCTGCAGTGCTGCATCCAGCTCTGGGGTCCCAGCACAGGAAGGAATGGGGCGACTCCAGAGGAGGCCATGAAGATGAACACTGTTCCATTGAAGACAGGCAGAGAGAATCAGGCTTGTTCAGCCCAGAGAACAAAAGGCTCCTGGGAGACCTTCTAACAGCCTTTCAGTACCTAAAGGGGCCCTCTAAGAAGATGGCGAAAAACATTTTACAACAGCCTGATGCACTAGGACAAGGGCTAATGGTATTAAACTTAAGGAAGGTTTATTTTGATGATATATAAGAGAGGTTTGTTTGTTTGTTTATTTAAATGAGGGTGGAAACACTACAACAAGTTGTGCTAAAAGGTGGTAGATCCCTGGAAGCCTTGAAGGTTAGGGTCTCTCTAAGAGTCTAGTTGGTGATGTCCTTGCCCATTGAAGGAGAATTTAACTTGATGACATTTAAAGGTCTCTTCCAACACAAACTATTTTATGATTCCATAACAACCACAGAAAACTATATTAAGATCATATTATGCACCAAAAAATATGACAACCTTCCCACTCACAAATGCAACATGTGGGAAAAGAATTTAAGCCCTAATCCAGAAACAAGCAGGTTATAAACATCAACTGCAACATTGTTTAAGGCAGACAATTCTCACAAAGTGAGGAGACGGAACAAACCCACAGTCAGTAGAGTTACATTGCTACTCCAGATTGTAAAGCTCTGCATGAAATCTGCAGATTAGCATATCAAAGGACAAAAGCTCACCGATTTAGTTTGTCATGCTCCATATCACAGGTCATTAAATCTCAGTCATGTATCCCATGTCAACTGCAGTAATTGGTGTTTAATTAAGGAAAACTTATGAGAAAACAATCCAATTTGGCTTTGGCACATTTACTACAAGAAGTATGAGGGAGACAGCAGCATCCTCCTCCTCCCCCAACCAGCAGGGTTTCAGCTGGAAGAAATGCAGAAAGTCCTACCTTGTTACTCCTTCCAGCTGTCCTGAGGACTTTCAAAATGGTAAATTTAGCAACCCTATAGTAATTCTTTAGATCATTTAATTATCATCATTGTTAAAAAGCAGCCCCAAATTTCTCATGCAAGTATCTGTGGCTCAGCTACCAGGCTCTAATTATGTCTTTTTCTGAGGAATTTAGGTGCTTTTTGTTAACTGCCATATACTCATATCTTGCAATCAAGTGACATCCTAATTTTATTTCAGATAAAGTAAACAGACTGAGCACAGTTCCTCACAGCAAGATACTTTCCAATCTTAGGAACATGTCAATAGCTTTTTTTCTACATCTGCCCCAATTTTTCAACATTCTTTAAAAATTATGGATTTCATGAGCAATATCTCAGTGCTATATATGAAGATCTAAGACTTCTTAACTTTTTTAAAGATTCAAAGATTTCATTACTTCCTTTTTTTTCTACCAGACTGAACCGTGGGAAATAATTTGGAACAAGTTCTCTGTTCTAAAAAAAATATTCAGTGTAGGGATAAGTGAAAAAAATTCTGCAGATTCAGCAGGGTAATAACTATTTAGACAACTTGAGAGTCAGGCAGTCAGCAGAATGAGCCAATGAACTGTCATTAAACATCATCCAGCATCAATCATCAATTCTGGACTGAAAACCATGTCTTCTTAGAGTATATTTTTCAAAAAAAAAAAAAAAAGGCATTACAGAAGGAATACTACAAGTAATTTCCAATGCTAGTGCACAGTCTACCTTATGGAATCACAGAATATCCTGAGTTGGAAGGAAACCAGAGGAATCATCAAGTCCAATTCTTAGCCCTGCACAGGACAGCTCCAAGAGTCACACCATGTACCTGAGACTTCTGTCCAAATGCTTATTGAGCTCTGTCAGCCTTGGTGCAGTGATCTCTTCTTTGGGGAGCCTGTCCCAATGCCCAACCACTCTCAAATACCCAACCTAAACCTTCCCTGACACAACTTCAGGCCATTTCCTTGGGTCCTGTCCCTGGCCACCACAGAGAAGAGATCAGTGCATCTCCCTCCACTTCCCCTCCTGAGGAAGCTTAGACTGTTTTCCGAAGTATTTCAGATTTCTTATCCAGGATATTTCAAATAAAATATTTTTGTAGCATCCACTTGATTTTTTTTAATCTATTTTTACTTTTTTCTTTACTAATTACTGTGAAGTTTCATATGTCATTATGTTGTTACTATATTTTATAGATCACAAGGTGCAGCATCTGGAAAGGAACATAAGAGATAAACTAGTCAATAAGCCCTTCAAAAAGCACCATCTATTGAAAACAATCCTTCAAAATCCTAGACAAAATATTTATTTAACATACTTTGTGGACTATAATAATAATTCAGCAGATTTTCTGAAAAGTCTTCTTTTTTCATCATATTAATTTTGACAATGCCTTGGCTCCTTTAGCATCGTATAGAAAACATTAAGGGAACCAATTCTTCATTTTCTCTTCTCCATAGCTTTCTTTGTTTACACACTCATTTCCCCTGCTTTTATGGCATCCTACTATTTTAGAAGCTTCTTAGAATTTTGCTCTGCTTATGCAGATCTGCTTATACCCAAAATGTCTACAACTGAGCTGTTACAACTAAATAGTTAGAGCTGGCTAGATGCACTTCAGCAGCCTTGTGAACTCAGCAGAGAGTTACAATGCATTTAGCAGCCTTAATGTAGCTGTCCATGAGATTTTCATCTGCATCAACCTTTCACTGACTTTTCCCTGAAGTAGGACGCCAAAAACCTTTACTTTCTGAGCAGATATATTATATAATTTACATGTACCTCATAAAGCTTCCAAATGAAATTCATATAAGAAAAATTATTCCAACCAAGCAAAAGATTTTATAAAGTAAAAATAGCACATACTTTTTGAAGACACAAAAGGTGAGATAATTTTATGGGGTTTGGCTTTCTTTCTGGGTTCGTTTGTTTTACATTTCCATTGTCAACTCAAACTTAAAAGCTGCTTCGGAAGTCATATGGGATATGAGATCCGTTTTAACTCATCACATGTCCCTCCCAAAGACAGACTGCTGATATCACCAGTATTAGGTCTGAGGTTTTGTTCCTTTTTCAAGGTAGAAGTTTTAGTCTGACCTTGTTTTGTCAGGGTCTGTGGGGGACAAATCTAACATGACCCTAGGATTTTTGCCTGGAAAATGAGATCTTATTAGGTCTCTATTTCTGAAATTTGAAGACATACATATTCATATGGCTTATGTGATCAGAGCTTAGAAATACTTTGTAAATTAGTTCCAGTTCTGCATAAACGTGAATGCACTGGCTTAGGAGACTCTGAATTTGTACAGAAGTGTTTAGCACAAAACCAACCAAGGTAAGCACCTGTGTACATCTTGTTTGGAATAGAAACAGCAGGAACAGAAAATAAGTAACACATCTGCCCTACAAAGCATCTTCAAAGGCTTTTTTTGTGTGTGTGTGTGGTTTGAATATATGCAAATGTGGAAGGGATAAGTTACCATAACTCAGCAATGGGCTTGGTTGCTGTTATCACATCAGAATGTTAATTTCTGCACAGTGAAAAGTTGTCTGGATTTTCTGCTATGAAAACCTGAGCAACACAGCTTAGTATGTATGCATATCCACACATGAAAGCATGTGTAGCAGAAAATCTCTGGATGTGCTTTCATCCTAAATTACTGTTACTGCAAAAAAGAGAAAATAGTGAACTCTGAAAGCATTGTAAAGGAAAGAAGTAGAGAGGGAAATATAGAAAATATGAAGATTATTCTAAATTCTATGAACTAGAAGGAAAGATAATGTTTGTGTTTTGATTTATTTACTTTAAAAGTACATCGATATCCCTGTGAGAGTTTTACAGAATACTTACCTCACAGGCCAGAATGAATCCCAGAATTCAGAGTATCTGGTGAAGACATTTCATTTTGACAAGGTGTGTAAATCTGTTCTAACTCATTCTTTGCAATACTCATTTCCTGATTTTTGATGAGTACAATCCTTTTTTTTCATGACACCTTTTTTTTCTTTGCATAAAAATACATATGATATTATTGTGGAATAGAAGCATTTTTTTCTCCTTATAACCTTTTTAACCCAGAATAACTGGTTCATTTTACAAGTCCCATTAAATGTACATTTCTACTTTTGGTTTGAAAGCTACTGACTTAACTAATTCTCTATTGCTAATAGAGTCTTCTTAAGACAAAAACATAAATAAATTGCCAACAAATGGAATTCTTCTTTGCATGGCAGATGAGATTATCTTTACTCTTCTTAAACTCACCTGGGTTTCCATCAAAGGCAACTGAGCAGTGGGTGCTGAGTCAAGACCAATGATCCAAAGTGCTCCTCAAGTGGGGAGAGGATCGAGGGTTGATTTGAACACATGACATGGATGACTGATGATCAGTCTCTCAAGCACTTGTGATTGAATTTTCAGGTGTTCCTGAAATTAAGATAATGCTGTTAGCCACTAATGTAATTGAGAGTCAGTGACAACAGAAGGAAAGGTCTGAGAAAACAAAAGCTATTGCTAGTGCACAACAGCAAGAGAAACAGAGAGATCTCTTAAATTATGGTGACATTCAGGGTAACCGTGTTTCAGCAAACATACAAAATGAGGTTGTGCACTACAGGTGAGGTCACTTTCACCATGATACCTCTAAGAACTTTTCTATAATGAACAAAATAAATTGCAGCAAGTAACTTCCAAGAAGCTTTAAAAAGTTTTTCAACTTACTGCATTTAAAAAAAGACTGGCCAATGTTCATTTAAGTTTGATTTAGTGACACTTAAATTCAAACAAGCTTTTTGAAGAATTTTGTTTTTGTTGTGATACATATTTGAAGTATTTCATCAAAAAACTCTGTGAGATCATGTCATGTTAGCTGCAAATTAAAAGAAGTTACTTGACAGTACCCAATCAGACCATTTTTATTAAATTTCTAGGGCAACAAAGGGAACAGACTAAAGCCAAAACCTAATCCCTAAAAGGCACGTAATGGAAATTGCTACAGTATGCTTAATTTCCAGTGTTCCCCAATTTATTTACTGTGTGCAGTCCTTTTCCCTATGTGCTCTGTTATTCATATGGGAACATACATAATTTGAAACTGTTATTCAGCATATGTTAACAATATTTTTCTGATTTTCTGTTCTACGATTTGTTACAGCTTTCATCACTGTTGTATTAAAGTGATGGATACTTCTCTAATCAAGTGAGGCACTGAAACCTTAAGAAGTGATTCATCTTACTTATGTCACTCATTTTATCATGTGTACTGTGGTGCTGTTAGCTGTCCTGAACACTTCCAGGACTGAAATCTAGTCAACTAAAATGCCTAAAATTAAAAGTTCTATGACGGTTTGCTATCATAACTTGCTCATGTAAATTCTGCACACACTGTAATGCCCTGCTTTGCTCTGCTCAGCTCATCAGCTGATCAATCAGCTAATTGGTAAAAGCATGACAAAACCAACACAATTAAAGAGGCAATGAGACCTGCTGACCCCTGTAACAATGAGGAATCCTTGAACATTTCTCTGGGGCTCAAATTTAGTAAAACAGTAACAACCCATGAGAGGTTGTCGCTACTTGTAAGTCACATCAACACATTCAGCTAGACTGAGCTGCATGAATGGAAAAAAAAGGAAAACATAAAAATTACTCCTCTAGTTCCAGCTTCCCCAGCCCACAGACAAGAGAAACAACATGACACAATTTCACACACTTTCTATTTGTCTGTCTTTACAGTAGATCAGGCTTGGAGAATGTTACTGAGGATTCCACATTTCTGTGAGCACCTTCCCCAGCCTCCAGTCTTTGTGATAGGTCTTCACTGGCATTCACTGCTGCAAAGTTTTTGAGATGTTAATAAAAATCTTGTCTGATCTCAACGAGTATCTGGGGTTCAGTAAATTCCCTAATCCCCACTCCCATGTGGGCCTACAGCAAAGCAAAGCACATCTTTCTCAGAAAGTTGCATTACTTGAAGTGTGAGGGAGAATTATTAGAGAGCCCTTAAGCTTCAGGCACCAACAGTATATATAAAAGAAAGAACAGAAGTTTTTAATATCTCTTAATTTTGACTAACTTAGTTAAACTAAATACCTTTTAGTTTACAAGCATGCTCTTTCTGGTAATTACATTTTGTAATCTTGTCCTCCAACAGTGATTTCTTCCAGGAAAAAACAAAAGTAGCCCCTCAGGAGCTGTGCCTGCTCTCATCTTGTCTTTTTCTAACTCCCATGCCTATCTTTTTCCTCCAGTCCCTCAACACTCTCAGTTTCTTAGAGACCATAAAAAGCAGTGTTACAAACAGGCAGACATCCCAGCAGTGAAAACAAGCTGCAATCAGAGCATTTTTGACAGCAGGAATATGACAGAGGAGTGAGGCTAACATGCACTCAATACAAAACTCTGCAAGAATTGTACCTGAGGAAAAATGAAATGTGATCCTGTGCCCCTTCCAATGTGGTGATCATGTCAGAAACACCTGGGATGTCAAACTTCCTTAGAGAAATGTAGCTTTCAAGATCCAGTGTGCAGGGGTCATCCATTACTGCTTCTAAGCCAGGTCCCCCATTTGTTCAAATGTGACTGCAAAACATCTGTGATACCTGATATTGTTAAGACACAAAGAATGGAGATTCTTCACACAAAGGATTCACATCCAATAAAAGGACTACATCTCTCATGCATTTCATATACAATTCCTGTTAAGCTAGATGTGTCTTTTACATATGGGGAGAGTTATAAGATCTCATGGATATCAGAAGAATGTTTGTCCTATACAGGTTCTGTTTCCTTATTAGTAATTTTGAATTTAGTGGCCAATTTCCTGCAGATGCCATAGAATACTAAACATCAAGCCTGCAAATTTTCCTATTAAAAAATAAAGGGAACCTTTCTCTAAAATTTTGAAAATGTAGAAGTCTTATCACTCAGTTCCCTTTCCTTTTGAATAAATTTATGATAAACCAAACTAGGGTAATAAAATCATACTCTGTAAATTTGTTAAGGTGATAATTTACAAAAATATTTCTAAGTATTTTTTCCCCTGCTGCAATGTACCCCAGCTTTCATCTAGGAAAGAACTCATATTCTGCAAAAACATCAAAGTTGCAAGTATCAGATTTTTCCTTCCCTCCTCTTTTTTTTGTAAAGACAATTTACTATTGTCTTTCTTGTTTCTCTGTTTTCAAACTCAACAAAGGCAAATAGTTTATAAATTCATTATTTTATTATGGATTCATTTATTTTTTAGCATATTAACACACTTTGTTCATACCAGCATTTACTGTCTGGAAATTTAAAAACTGCTAAAAATAAAGTAAAGCTATCAAGTTCATCTTCCGGAAAAAGACAGAAAAGCAGCGTCTTTCCTCATCATATAAACTGAACAAAAACATTGCAAACACAATGGTGTATATCTTAAATAGTCATACTGAAAATGCTGGTCCTCTTGCTAAATTAATTTTTTTTAAGCAATTGAAGGTATTATTTTTAGTATCACACAATCTACTCATCTAATTGATCCAACCAATGATAATCACAGCCCATCTGCTTCCTTCAAACTCCCTTTCAAGGGTATCAGCACACTTCAGCTGCACTATGCCACAGTTACTAAGGCAACCAGTGTGTGAAGCAGGCAGAAGCTGTGCTTATTCACATTAAAATATTCCCCCGCCAGAAAAACCCTACAAAATGATGTATATCAGAAGATATACATTTGCATGCAAGAAATATATATGAAAGAACTTTGGAGGAGGAGGAAATGCATGCCTTATTTTTATTTCTTTTCTTTCTTTTAGAAACCACTTTGTGGAATAAGGAAATAGAGGTTTCATATGCACAAGATAAACAGGAAGTATTCAGGGCAAGTTATGAAGTATCCAAGTGTGCAGTAGATATAGAAGTTGCTTTCTCCAAGTACCTGCAATGTAAGTTTGAAGCAAGGACACAGATCTATGTTCATAGGCAGAGTTTCTCACATGCTCCCTGTGCGATGCCAGCTTGAATTACCCTGTAACAGTCAGGCTTCCCTGTATTGTCTGACCTAAGAGTCCTTTTCCAAGTGCCAGGTCTGGATGACTTTAAGCTTGGGGCGGAAATAAAAGCCCCATCCTTTTCTTCATGCTCATTTTTTCTCAGAAATGCGTAACAGCTACATTTTTGTATAAATATTTCAACATTTTTCTGATACTAAATTTATTCAGAAGTTAAATTCTTCTGAGGAGACAACAAATACAAGGTTTTTGAAAGGCTTGAGAGGGTACCAGATAGAATCAGATTTGCCAGACTCAAAACCAATTCTATGTCTTTCAGCAGTACTCAAAAAACATTCTGCCCTGATCTCTAGTTCAATTCAACATAGCAAATAAAAAACCACTCCCTCTTTTACTGCTTTCACCAAATGCAAAACCAATTAGAATTCTGTGGAGGAATAGAGCCTCTGGGGTTATTGCAGGTGAATAATATGTTTTGATGAATTAACTGAAATATTAATGTAGCAGAAATAATTGCACGCTGAGGGCTGAGACACTAATTGTGTCTTGCATCTTTATACACAGCTGACACTATTTAAAAAGGCAAATAGTACAGCTTTGAGGAGGCAAAATCCCCTACTGGGAAAATGAGAAACCTCTTCCAGTTTGAATGGGGCTGCCAGGAGAGCTCACCTTGGGAATGGTTCCTCCTATGGTGGAAATATCAGCAAGTTTTGTTCAGGGCAAGACAGAAATATTCCTGTGAAACAAAGTGCATCTATTGAGTTCCAAATTATTAGTCCAATCTGCCACATATCTTCATCTGTGTCCCACTTGAAAGATTTATTCTGCTTTAAGCACTGAGAGGATTTGCTTGCCTGCTTCCAAATTATTCATACAAGACTCCTTTTATGGTGGGTAGAGAAGCAGGCATTTATAGAAAACAGTTTATCTGCACAGTTTTAGCCCTGTCAGAGAAGTGTAGTTACATCCTACTCTTCCCCGTTTCTCTCCATTGATTGTAACAGAAGCACAGACATCTGGCTCAAGAGTAGACATCTACATTTCATCAGACAAATCATCCTCCCCTTTCGATCATGATCTACTGTCTTTTCTTAGTATATCCCTGTCCTCAGGAAATTTGCAGTCTGGGCAATGTGAATTTATTGCTGGAGTTTTAGGAAACTTGTGTATTTGAGCAATATACTTAACAGAAGTCCTGCAGTGCAGGGCAAAAATACAACCATTTCTGACATTGTAGCAATGAGGCAGAGAAAGACTCAAGACTGTATTTGCTACACTGAACCTTAGGAAGCCAGTTGCAATTCTGATTTGCATCCCAAAATTTAAGAACACCATGGTCAAATTAACCCACCTAGTGTACACAGCCAGTTGTGCCCCAACTCACTTTTTTTTTCTTGCAAAGCCAAGCTAATCTAGACTCGAGAACAAGGATCAACATTATTCAGGCCATCCACAGTAAGGAATTATTTTAATGTTAAAGAGGAAAAATCACATTTTTCCCAAAGATAACTAAGGAAACCCATGGATAAACACATCCCATTGTTAGGTGTCATAGTATTTCCTAAGCACAGAGATGTAACATGGTGAAAGAACAAACAATTTCTAATAACTAGTGTAATTTTTTCCCAACGCGTGCTGTTACATTCACTGAAAACAAGTGTTTATTCTGTGCCATGTGAAAGATTTGCATGCTCAAGGCTTTCAGTGCCCACTTGTCATGTCAGCTCTGCTCAGATCAATCAGATACCTCTGGAAACTCCTCGCATGGTTCACTCCTTAGCATTTCTGGCTTTTTTGGAAGTGAGCAAGGATCAGATTAGATGATTCTGTAAATACTTTAAATTATAAAACTTAAGGTATAAATACATTTTTCTTAAATATTGTAGAATGACACACAGTCTTGACTAACACAGCCACAGGGAAACAAGAATATGTTTGGTTTATCTGCACTTAGATTACACTATAAACAAACGCTCTTGGCTCATCAGATTTCTGCCACCAACAAAACAAACTTTGTCATCCAACTAATGGCATTTGATACAGCTAGGCTAGCTGAGGGGGAGCTGTCCCAGCACTATTGTAGCTCAGGGTAGAGCAGATTAATCCCAATTAGTTGCCTTACCAGTCAAGCTCAGAATGATAGAAAGGTGCCAGAAAGTTCTTTTTCTGTAAGTCAAGCTGAATTCTGACACAGCAGTTTCTAGTCCACAATAACTGCTATATATCTGAGTTTTCACTTACAGAGGCTGAAGTGTTGAAAAGCAATGAACATTTTGTAGCTTGCCTGTGTGAAGAAGCAGGATGAAAGCACTTAGAGCTCAAAAATTCAATATAGTGTCACCTTACAGCTGCAAATGATAGAACTGGAGAAGCTGTACTGCAGCCACACATCATTTCTATCAATAGGTCTCATGGGCTTCTAGCAGTAGTAGATGGGTACATTGATTAAGATGACTCTGCTGCCTCTTGCATCAGTGGTTCCAGTTGAGATGGCTGCTTACATAAGCTGGAGGAAAAAGTTAATCTGCTGGGCAATGTGAGAGTACATCCACAGCAATCAAACAAAAGTAAGAGAAACTAGACTGAAAACAGTGCAAGCAGAAATAGTGTAGGAGAGCATTATTCTTCTAAGTAGTTTAAAATTGTAGAAGGGAATAATTTCCCATGGGATACATATTTTGGAGTGTAATTTGTATTTTTGTACAAGCATGATAATTACCACTATAGATTGCACACAAGCTTGGTGGACATCGCATAATCATCTCCTTAAAATGTAAACAAATATCTGCTAAACTGCCACAGCCCTTTAGGTTTCTATAAATACTGTGATAACAGCAGAAGTACATTTAAACAAATAGAGCTGGCTATCTGCAGTTACTGTTTTTTCAAAGCTTTCATTGTGGAAACACAGTTCAAAAAGTTGCACCCTTGTGCACACATCGAAAGCACAGCCATTATATGCACTAACAGATCTGACTTTTGAATATTCTAAAGGAATATTCTCAAGCAAAAAAATCAGGCTAACAATTATTTCAAAAACCAGACTAATCCTTCGCTTAGACTTTTACATGAGACAAGTTGCTATGTCCATACCCATCAAGGAAAGCTCTTGACTCAGATAGTTGCTCTTCTTCCACACATCTCTCTTGTTTCTAGAGTTATACTCTTCCCTAGTAGCAAACCATTTTCCCTTTGACATTGTAGTTCCACTTCACAGAGTATTGTGTATGTGGATCCAGGTCCTTCTGTTCCCTAGCATCTCTTTCTATTCCTGTTTTCACTAGAACATTGTATGTGATGTCAGAGGGCTGCAAGCTTGAGATGTCATTGCAATGGTTCCCATTATTATTGGTCAGAAAGCAGGCACTGGAAAAGCCAGACTTAGATCAGATTCCTTAGTCCAAGCAATTTGTAGGTAATGCTGATGTATTGTGCAGGGAGCACTAGTGCTGTCACATGAGATGTGTAATGTAAAATAAAATAAATGTAAGAAATTAGCAAGCTTGTGATAATTTCAAAGACAGAACAAGATATACTTCATATCACCTCAAGTTGATAAGAAATGGCATTAGCTACTTAAATAATCACAGGGTGATTTTGATCCTGTGACTTCTGTGCATAGGGTTTGCTAACAGAGTTTCTGCATCTTTTCAAATTGAAATGTTACCTACTCTTACTGGGGGAAAAAAGCCCACAGCTCAACAGCCTGTGAACCATCTTGCACACCTCTGTACTTTGTGTATAAATAAAATAAAGAGATGCTATAAAAGAAACAAAAAAGATAGTAAATTTGAATATTCATAAATTGTTATCTCTTTTGTTTCTTTTACTGCATGCATGAAAATGTGAATGTTTATTTGCTTTTTGATTTATAGCTGTGAAAAGCAAGTTCAATGACTCACTGCTCCCATGCAGTAAAATCTCCATTCTTTATGTCTCTGTCTTACCACACATGCACACACCAGATAATGTGTAATGAGTTAATCATCTCTGCATTAATCTGGTTTTTTATATAAAACTGATATGAGCATATCAAGTGGCTATATAGTCCAGGATGTCCAAGGGGTTATTTAACACCTCACAAAATCTCAGCCAAATGGCTGCAGTTCTCCTTCCAAGATCCAGAAAATATTCAATAGCCTGTACTTATTTAAGAGATGCTTCTGTGACAAAGTGACAAATAAAACAGATAAAAGATATTGCAACCTTCTTGCATATCTGGAACAATAATTGCAAGTAAATTTTGAAAAGAAAGAATTAACAACTGAGGAGCTAGAAATACTTTCTTCCCAAAAAGTTTTTTTTGTATATCCAAAAAGAGCACAATAATTAAACACAATTCTTTAGATATTACAAGATATAAACAATTTAATAAGTCTCATAAGATTTAATCTGAATTTAGCTTTTTTATGGAAGACTTCCTTTTCCCAGTCTTAGGCCAAAGGCTCAGTTATTTTCTATTAACTGCCTGGACACTTATCACAGATTTACAATTTTATTCCTCAGTGTATCTTAGTGTAGCCTTTTTTAAAAATAGACTTTCAAACAAGTACCTCCTACACAAGAATATCATCTGAATTAGAGGCATATAGTTCAAACAGCAGATATGTGGCTAGATATTTTTCAGAAAATTCTTATTTCAGACCTACAATGTAGATTTCCAGAAGAAAAAAAAAATGATTTAAAATGGACAAAAAAGAGACCAAATATAAACTTGATGAAAATCAGACTTAGTGGAAAGAAACTGAGCAATAAAAAAACCAGAATCAGAAAAAAACCCATGTTTCTGAGGTTCAACAGTTTCCTGTGGGATCAAGAATCAAAATACTGACACACAAACAAATACAGCTAAAATAATTACTCAGGTCCTTTATAATTTTAAAAATTTAAATTCATTAAAGTGACATTTAGGTCATAATAAAATTAGTGATGCAACCAAGAAAAAGAATTCCATTCCTTTTCAGTTTGGAGAAAATCTGCATTGAAAATTATATTTCAGAACAAAGCATCAAATTAAAGCTTTATGGCATTTTCACATAAAGGTTTCTAAAATACAAATTGGGTGCATGGAGAGGCTTTTATCTCTCTTCAGCCAAAACAATATTGCAATGCTGACATGAATTCACAAAATATTTTGCTTGACACAAACGTTTCCATCAACATACACTGTACTTTTCTATCAAGAGATCATTTTGACCAAGGAGAAAGGCTTGACCTCCATGATCTGTTACTTGTTGAAAACAAAACCATGACACTTTTCAGTTTTCTATTAAGATGTCATTCTCATCTAATTCTTAGAAACTGCACATCTCAGCTATAGGAGTCATATTGACCTCAGCACAGCAATCTTGTGTGGAATTGATAACAACACGTGTATTCAGACCTAGAAGACATCCTACAAGACGCTTCAGGGTTGGCAATCAAGCTTCTTTCATAATCCAGCAATAAAAATGAGTTTCAAGATTTTTAATCAAATCACAACCACAAAGTCTTATACAACACAATACTAAAAATAAAAGTGGAGGTTCTCTCTGTAAATTTGGCTTTGGCTTAACATCCAAGAATATCTAAAATGTCTCTAGATATTCAAGAATGTTTTCAAAGTTTTTTACTAAAAACTAGCTATAATTCATATACAAAATTATCAGGAAAATGGCCATGCAAGTATAAAATGCAGATAAATTAATTGCCACATTTATTAAATTTTTTTCATAGTAACTTATCCCCAGTAGAAGATAGGGTAGACAACAGGAAAAAGAAAATAACTCAGAAGATAGAAATTTCTGAATATCCTACTCTCAGCTGACAATTACTGCTTTGGTTCAGTAATAACTCTAAAAAATTGCCTTTATCTTAAGAGTTAGAGATTTCTTTAATAATTATTTATAACTCTTGATAACAGATGTCTCTGAATAATTCTTTAATCTTTTATAACAGATGTCTGAATATTTTGCTGTCATTACTGCATGGCTAGACAATAATTTTGTGAGATGCTGCTGCCTTTTCATAGTTGGGCTCTATAACACTAAGAAATACATTATCTCCCTTTGTACTAGATCACACTATCAATGCAAATTTTCAACTATAGATCAATACCACTTATAATGATGAACAAGAGGCTCTAAGGAACTTTATAGATGTATACATCTCAGTTGCTTCTATGCTATTTTATGTCCTAGACAAATTGGAACATGATTATCTTCCTAAGAAATGTATATTATTAAGTCAGAATGTACTTAAGGCATGCCAGCAACTCTTTCCTATTAACATAATTTCAGGTCCTGGAAGCATTGCATCTGACTCCAGGGTTTCTTTCAGAGTGGGAATTGAAAACAAATTTCCAGACATAACACAGGGTAGATGGATTTGAAGCTGTTGAAGAGGCATTGCTACAATTAATTTATTAACCTATCATTTAAAGAAAATCAATATATTAAAAATAAAGTAACTTGATCATGAAATACATGTCCCTAGTTTTTTCTGTAGTTTACACATTCTGTAAGTGTATATATCTATAGAATATATCTAGCTTCCAGAGGAAAAAATTAAATTTAAAAAGGAATAAGCCATAGCTTCTTTTCTCATAACAGCCTGACTTCTACTGGTGATCTGCTTGCAAGTAGTAATATAAGCCAATTTTAACAACAAATTTTTACATGAGCAGGAACAATTCTTACCTTCACCTTACTACAAATCAGAAGCTCTTTAGCTTTAGAGATAGATATGATGAAAACATTAATTATCATATTTGAATACACATTGTCATTGCATAAGATCATGTCTATATATCAATGAGCAAAAGCAAATGCACAGTAAAAGGTATTAAATAATTTTCAGTAATATTTATCAATATAAAAAACCCCAAAACTATTTCTTATAAGATACATATTCCAGTAACTGAACTGGACTAAATGTATGTAAATCCATTCAGAGTAATTTAAACAGGCTGAGCAGAAGGTTCCCTCTTTGGGAAGATCCTGGTCCTCTAATAAGAGTTACTAAGTCACCACCCAAAAGATCTTTATGCCCTTCATCGTCCTTCACATCAGTAATGAGGGTCTGCTCTCCATTGCTGAAGAGACAGTTGGCAGCTCCATAGCAATTCCTTTTATGTGGGAAGCACACCTTTCAAGAAATCCGAAGAAGCAGGAAATTCAGTACACATGTGCCCTTAGAGCTCACCAGGCGTAGGCTGTTCCCTAGATCTCCTTTGAACAAGCACTTGGCTCCCTTCAAAATTTGTTTTACAGTGTCTGTGGTGAGTTTCAAAGTCTGCATTTGTGACCTTCCAAAATACCACTGCAAGATCAAACTAGAAAATTTTCTCTAGTACATGTGGTCTACAATTAGAAAAAAAATTGGGAATGGACTTTAAGCACAAAGGTAATGCAGTAGCTATTGTAAAAGACAATGAGTCTGAAAACATCCAGTTTCTGGAACAAATGTAAATTGAAAAACAAATCAAATAGGAATCACTTTGCATAAGAGATTTTGGCCATTTCTTTTGCAAGTTAAGGAATGATAGAGATTGTTACACTGTTTCTGTTTTAAGTATGTGAGGAGAAGCCAAGCGTAGAATAATCTGAATAATTAAATACATCTACAGACAGGCAACCCCTGCTAACATTCTGCAGTGTTTTCATCTGGTTAGTCATTTGCTTAATCTAACTACATGCTCACTAGCCATTTTTATTAAAACCAGTCAATAAATATGTTTCCATGTGTGTTTTTAAAATATTCTGTTGAACTTTTAAGATCTCACATGAAAGTGAAGGAAAAGGTGAAGAAAAAAAGTGCTGGTAAACCTCATGTAACCCAGACAGCTAATCAGGGAAAATTACCAAAACTGCTGACAATGTTGTCACACCATAAGAGAAAGTGCAGGACAAGTACTAATGACAAACAGCAAGAGAAAAATTGCACAAACACTATTGCTAGTCCAGCCACCAAGAAAGATGAGCTACAGTGTAATTTTTGTCATAAATAACCACAGGCTTTTTCAATGGCAGCACATTTGTAGCACTGTTTGGAATCTCTGCAATGACTTTTTGCATCTCACACAATGTTGCCTGCTGCTGTGTTCCTTGTGCATGCTGGGAATCAATATGGTTAACAATAGCAATCACAATAAATGTGCATTATGAGTAATATTTTACTGCCAAAAGAATCAGAAACCAAAATTTGTGCCAGTGTTAATTATATTTCCACTATGACTGGTAGATAACTAGGTCAGAAAAATAGTCTGCAGCCTATATTTAAACAAAATAATTTTAAATCCTTTCATTCAGTACAGAATACAAAGCACAGATTCTGGTGGGAGCACTTTTTGACACACATTTCCCTTTAAAGTTTTAGCCCAGATTGGAGAAAAGATAAGTGTTTTGAATGAGTCTGAAAATGCTTGGAAGTGCCTCAGGCAAGGATGCTTGAAGGGAAGCAGCTCTTTCAAGGACTTCCTGCAAGTACACTTTTGAAAAGGCTGTCAAAAACAGTACACACACTATCACAAAAAAACACAGTCCTACAGCTGCATTTGCACTTACTTACAAATTAGTAATCAACTGTCACTTTGCAATAGTTAATTGTCCAAAAAGAAGTTAAAAAATCAAACATACTAGAAGAGAAATTAGGGGTATGATATATTTAAAAAAACCTCACTTAATTCCCAATATTTATATGCAACTTTTCACTGAGTATCTGTAGGAATCTGTACATTTAGATTCACCATGCCATTTGCAAATTATCATGAAAATAATAGTGTATTGTGTCCAGGTGTGGTGCATGCACACATCACTTGGCAGTTAAATGCCAAGTGCCTCCAGAAAAGTTCAGGCCTTAGTGATACTTCTTGGAAAAATATTCAAGCTTGACTGCCCCCCCCCATTGTTCAGTCAGAATAAATTCTTCTCAAGCAAAGATTCCCTCAGTTCAGCAGGAAGTGCTGGCACTGTAGCCCTGCCTCTTGAATGATAGCTGGGGAATACCATGCTTCAGCATGAGAGTGATCACTTTCAAACCTTTCCATCCCTCCCATCAATAACCTGCTGTAAAAACAAGCCTCAATGACTGGAAGGGCAGTTCATCAGTAAGAAACAAACCTTGCAGTTGAGTGAAGCACGTGTGCTGAAGGCAGCTGCTTCTAGAGACTACCATGCCTGGACAGTGATGATCTAAACAATTATTTACATGTAACCTTTCACCTCTTATTAGATTTAGCTTAAGGTTTATTTCCCTTAAGGAGTGATTACACTAGGAGCCTCTCTTTGCGATCAAAAGTTGAAACCTTTTCTAACTATTCCTGCACAAATTACAAGACATAAATGTTAAAATGTACAGGAAGTAAATTTTGCCCACGTCTGTATTTGCAAAATGGCTTTTTAATTAGTGATAGATTTATTGAAATGCGAAATATGAACTTGAGCTCCTGTTAAATTTCTTATAAGAGAATATAGCTCATAAAAGGGGAAACAAAAATAAGAAAAACCCCTGAAATTCATTTCAATGGAAAACCTCCACCAAGAAACCACACCAGCAGTGGGTAGAAAATAATAAAAACATCCAGACTTTGCATATTCATAGAGTGCCAACAGCTAATTTATTTTCCACTCAGCAAGCCATGGCAGCTATGTGGCTTCTTCCTTTGAAAAAAAGAGGCAAAAATATAGTATAGACACTGAAGTGAGCACCCAGCAAAATAGAACTTTTGTTTCCATTTTTCAATTTAAGACTTTTACACAAAACATCCATATAGTTTATGAGCTAACACCTTTCAGCTGGCAAAAAAAATAAAAAATAATAACTCTTCTAGGCTAGTTGTTGTCATTGACAACTCAATTTATATCTGATGCAATGATGGAAAATGTCATAAGTCATGCCATTAGCCTGTCATTAATAAACAGTTCATCTCATTATTTTGCAGCTTCTTAAGGCTAACAACACATCTATATAATGTGTTTTCCCGCTCTGAAAGTAGCATTAAAAATGCATCAGTAGAAGAGCACTTGAGGAAAAAAAAAAAGGCAATGGCAATTTCTGTGTTCTACTTCACAGTTTTTTTCAGTTCACCTTGAAATTCATCTGCTAAGAAATACACCCTAAAACTTGCTGAAAAAAATTTCTGGCAAACCTACAGACAGCTTTACATACCTGAACTCAGCAACTTTGTTGTGTCTCCTTCTATGCAGCAATTTCTCTTTGAGATCCCTGTTCTTGACCAATCCCTAATGATATCCATACCAATACAGAAAATCTCTACAAGCACACAGTTCATGTGCATTTGCTGTACATAAAGCCACACATAGACAAATATTTCGTTTTAATCCTTTTTAATTTTTCTGCAAGCTTAAAAGCAAGTAAGTAGTCAGAGGAATTAACCTAATTCTCCTGTAACATGTAAAAGTAAGTAGTTTTCATCTAATTATCTTATGTTCTGGAATTCCTCCTGCCTTTACAGTTATATAGATTATAACTCTAGATTATTCTCTTACATACAGCAGGACAAAGGAAAGTTGAGGTTAGACACAAATAAAATCAACCTCCTACCATCTGTACTTTGAGATATTCTATGGCATTCTATGGAAAAATGAAAAGCAAGGCTGAGCCACTCATCACAGAGATTCAAGTAACACTACCTATACTGTGCTTTTCTCTCTCTTCTGAAGTCCCTGCACTGTTACTCAGCCCACAACACCATTATTAAGAGAACTCATTGGTACAAATTTGTACTTACACTGCATGTTGTCTTTCATCAAACTCAAATGTAAAAGCAATGAGAAATTACACTCAGCAAATAATTTTTTCAAATTACTGGCTCCTGATTTCTGTAGATTTTGAGCATAGCTCCTTTGAAAGTCTAAGAAGTCAAGGCAGCAATCAATGTTTAAATTAAATGCTGAGAGTTCATAAACCCAGGAAACCTTGGAGTCCATACAGGTTCCAAGAGCTCATAAGTGAAATTGGTAAAAAAAAAATACTATTTTTGTGAAGCATTTATGAAAAACCTGAGGAGCACATCTGCTTTACAAGAGTAGAAGAAAGAGTAGAAAAAGACAAAAGAAAAAGTGAATTCAAGGATTCAGAACTCCCCATACTGAGCATGAAAACGGTTTTAAAATAATAGTGCCTTCCATAAAGCAGAATATCCAAAGAGTGTAAAGAATATCCAAACCTGGTCAAATTGCATTTAGCAGCAGTATATGTGGGAGTTACTTATAAAACATAACAGAGGCAGAAAGACACAGAAATTGTTTTAGTTTCCTGATAGGAGATAGAAGTGCCCAGCTTAAATGGAAGTTATCTTGGCTTTTTGGAGACGATTAAACCGTGAGCTCAAGAAGACACAAGGAAAGGCCCCTCTTGCTTTAAGAACAGACATCTTACCCTCTAATTCTTTTTTACTTTTTATCCCAAAAGCCAAGAATATAATTGCTTTGAAAATAGCTCATGGGCAAGAGGAAATGTACATAGACTTATTCCTCCTTTTTTTTAATCACATCTGTGAGGCACAGATACATTTGGCTCAGGAGGTTAATTTGTTTCTGAATATGTTTCTGAGCCTTCTTATTCAGCCACTAGCTTTTGGCAGTCAAGAGAAAGCAGCAGAAGAATGTGAGTTTATACTGAATTGTATAATATTAAAAACTACCTTTTTTGTTTGGGTCAAGGATCTAAAAGTTGTACAGAAAAGGGAAGACAATTCAGGGCAGTAAGTAAATTTTTTGAGATTAGTTTTCTTGGACTTTTCTTTATCCTGTTCTGGAGATCTACTTCTTGCATCTGACAATCCCAGGAGACTTCTAGCAGCTGGAAAAGGCCAGGTTGTTTGCCACACACAGGTTTTTAAGAGAACCTGAAGGAGGTGAACCAGCCATGGCTGCCAGGGCTGTTCAGTAGCAGAGGTCCTGGAGCTCCCAGAGTCTACAACATTGCCCCACTCTAAGACAAAAGGATATGTCTAAGGCAACATTCAGAAATTTCTAAGCTTCTACCTCAGCAAGAGACAAACATGGGAAATGTACCACAGGTAGGTCCAACTGAACCTGCAGAGCTGGCTGTGAAAATTGCCACTGCAGTCCCACAGATACATCATCTATTCACTGCTCTGCACACCTCCTTTCCCCTTTCTGCCTTCTGCTGTAGCTTGAATGCATGAGGAGGTATGTCGCCACACTTTCTTGGAACTTTCTCAGACTCATTCCCAAAGTGGTTTATTAAGTATTTTCTTCAATGTAACACTCTAAGAAAATATAAACAGATATCTGCACATACACCTTCTGGGAATGACAAAGGAGACAGCGTCACAAAACAAGTAAACACCTTGGATACCGTAGGAAAATACATGGTTTCTGAAAATAATTAATCTCTAAAATAAAGTGATTTTCCATAATTTAATAAGGGAAAACTTATATGCTGATATTCTTCTGTACCAAAGTAGAATGAATATGTACAGGGCAGAGGTGAGGGCAAGGACAAAAGGAAAACAAACAAGATGTCTATGTATGCCCAACAATTTTTGGAAAATCATATTTTTTTACCTATATTTGACTACACTGTTTTGCTGTCAAATATTTCACCATAAATATACACTTTTGTTCCTTTTATTTTTTTCCTCTCTAATCAAACAAAACTATCTTATTAAAAAGTAATGACTGTGGAAGATAACCATGGCCAGAGACTCCAGACAAATGTCAAAAATATAAATGTTGTAAACCAAAAACATTATAGAGAAAAAAACAGTAAGTTCTTTTTGATCAAAATATCAGACCAAGGAGGAAAGCTAACAGAAATCATTATAAGCATGATTACCTCCAGAGACTGGGAAAGGTCATAAACATTCCTCAAAGCAGTTTATCATGAAGTAAAATATGCATCTAATGATGTTATGTGTATAAGGAAATATATAAAATTATCTAAAATAAATATAGAATCCCAGAATGTTTAGGTTTAAAATGGACTTTTCACATTCATCTAGTCCCACCCCCCTGCCATAATCAGGGGCACATTTCACTAGACCAATGCCCCATCCAACCTGAGCTTCAGTGATGGTGCCACCTCTGGGCAACCTATTCCAGTACCTTACCACACCCTTAGTAGAGAATTTCTGATACTAAAGGAAAAGGAATTTCGAGAAATGTAAGAAAACATAGAAAACTGAGCAGAAAAGAGCCCACGAACCAGCCCCTTTGCCCTGTCACCACCTCACTCATCCTGGCAGTGAATATTTCACATAAAAACTAAAGAGTTGTTATGTTATCCTGGAATTGCAATCTCAGCCCCGCAGACAAAGGTGCCTAGGGACAGAAGGAATTGGCACTTTTAAAAAAGCAGATACTTTACAGATCTGTCGGAACTGCAAGAGGTTAAAGGGGCTGACACCTGGGACATCATGTTCCCAGAACAAAAATATGCACTTGCAGCAGCCGCCCTGGCATTTCAAGGGACATCCTCAACCCATCTGGTGAACCTATCTACTTTGGGGTTCTTGTGCAGTCCTCAAAGCAGAGAAGAGAACAAGAGGGAAAGGCAGCAAAACAAAAGACTTCAAAAGAAAGACAGCCTGCCCTCAGAGCTGACCATATTTCAAAAATCCTCTGTCAAATTGAAGATTTTGCTGTAAACCATTTCAGTCTCAGCAAACCAGCATTTATAGACTTTCACTTTTCCTCTATGAAGTTTTTACTGATTTTTGTTAGCCAAAATACCTCAAGCAAATATGCTTAACCTTATCCAGCAAGAAACCCACCTGTTGAAAGGTATTTTTGCAGCTTCAAAAAAAACCAGCAAAATTATTTGTCCCACTGGAAACATCTAAAGGGAGTAAATAGCAGTTCACCTATAAAATCTTCACAAAGGTATTAATGTAAATATTTCTTCTTCACTTTATGGTACATCTGCTCTCCCCCAGCACACCAACGCAGCAGATGATCTAGCTCAGTTTAGTACATATAGCAAATACAGCTTCAAATTCCACTGCCCTTAGTGAAGTTTAGCTTAAGTGCACTGTTGCCAGGAGGAACTGGGTCAATGACATAGGAGTATACAGTCACATTGCAAATATCTGTCTAATTTTTGTTACCCATGTCCTCTCAATATTCCAGCTATGTCACAGAGGATGAGGCAATGCATCATTTTCCACCCAAGTAACCTTGGTTATATAGGAATTGAGATTGATTTTCCTGATTTTGTACTATGAAGATTCAGTGTGGGCCTGCTGTACTACAGTATGAGGTGGCATCAGGCACATAGGAATTTGGTATTTTGTAGCAGCATTTGTGAACTCTGCAGTTCTCCTGAAGCTCGCAGCTTCAGGAGAAAAACATAACATGCTGCTCCAGGAGATGAGAAATCTTCCTTTAGCCTACAGAACCAAAACGTTCTTTATAGGTATTTCTACCTGTTGCAATGAGTGTTTTTCCTTTTTTTCTGTCTTGTTTGTACTTTTGTTGGTATGATAAGAATGGTTTCTGTTTTTACATCTATCAGATCAGAGGAGGTACAACTGACACCAAAGGAGGCTTCAAGCACCAACACCTTGTCATCTAGAAGTATTTCATACCTTTTCTTTGTAGCCTCCCATAGGCAGCCCCACCAGCTCTGGCTCCTTCTCTCCTTCTTCTCTCTTCCTACTGCAGTCCCATCTAGCTCCTTCCTGTCCCTAGCATGACCACCTAACCCTGTTTGTCCCTCACTAAACCTCCTGTCCCTTCCTCCTCACAGCACAGCCAGCAGACCCCAACTGCCCACTCTACCACTTAACTCACTCTTTTATCACACCCGTGGCTGTGAGGACAAGGCTGTTCCCACTCTTTGGTAATTAACACAGCTGCAATATATCAGGGGCAAGATTGCCTTCAACACTATCTCTGTCTGTCTTCCCACACAGATCTGCTTAGGAAATATTTTTTGGTACTTGCAGAAGCCATTAAATAAAACAAATAAAGTGGAACACTTACTCTGGCTCTTTCCATTTGCAAGACAGATGGGTCCGAAGGACAGTAAACATATCACTGAATCAAGAAGACATCAGTAGAACAGTTTATTTTATTTTTATTTAGTAGAAAAGTTTATTTTCTCCTATTCTAAGATGAAAAAAATTTCTTACTCTAATAGTTATGCATTTCCTTTGCATATCAGTGAAAATTCTACAAATAACACAGGATATAATATATTTCATCTTCCTTTCATTAAGGCTGATCTTACACCAGCTGGTATAGACCATTCAGTTGTTTTCTCTCAGTGACTTTTCAGAAAACACTTTCATTTTAGAGATTTTTGGACATTTAAGATACTCACTAGAAAAGGCCATATCTTCTGTTTCCTGACTGGCCTTCCTCAAAAAGTTCTTAAAAGGTTCCCCCTAATGGTGGGAGAAAGGGAAGGGAAAATAGTCTAGTTCCTATTTCATTAAGGTACATCTGGAGAAATTTGGTCAGCTTGTCAACAGGAAATTTGATTAGCTTATCAAAAACATATCTGCATCAGGCCTTAAATTTTTGTATATTAATCAGTTAGAAGGAGCAGTTACATGTAAAGGAAGAGATGGGAAATACATTTAGTAAACAGGAAAAGGTGTCAGGTGGATTTAGTAAACCACTTAATAAAACTGGAATTCTGTGCTCTGGCATTTTGAACAAATAAAACAGTTTGAGCAAACAAAGGGAGAGATGATATATCTGATGTTTATGAAAAAAAAAAAAGCAGTTGCATTAACTTCCACATTTAGAATGTAACTGTGAACTCTGTTGGCAGTTCCTCTACAAATGTCTACAAAGAGTGTATTTCATCTGAATAATGATGAACCAAATCAAGTAACATCAGACTGTGTCTTTATTGCTTTTAAAATCTACCATTCAGAATACATTTTTGATTTTGTAAATTGAAACCTATTGCAATAAATGTCTTTCCATTCCAGGAAAAAAAGTCATCTTGAGCTTTATTTTTGCTAGGCAGTCACTGCTAGGCCAATGCCACTGCTAATTGTCTTTACAGAGCAACAAAAAGGGGATATTTTCTAATCTTGTCTTCACTCTTCTTACTTGAAATTACCACATTCCCCACTATCTCATAAATATATGTTAATTAATGGCATAATTTGTTTTCAATTTACACAAATTAGAGAGTTCATCTTTTGGAAATTATCTACATATAATTTCTGTGCCTATGTTCAGATGACATGACATATATACATATGATTAATCTAAGAGATGATATCGAATAGAACTATAAGGAAAGACTGAGACAGTAATTCTCCAATGGGGAAATAAAAGAATCAAATAGAAGTATAAAAAACCAATTTTAAAGCAAACATCAGAGGTCATGCCCAAGTGACTGAGATCATGTTGAAATTCCAAGACTGCTTGAAGAAACAACCCTCTACAGATTTTTCATTGCCATTAAATGGGCAATTTTTTGTAATTTTCTGATAAATATATCAACCAGGTCTTTCATAGTATTTTGGTACCAACAATCATGGGACATTTCTCACAAATCATGAAAGTTCTTTAAGTGTGGAGAGAAAATTTCTGCCCATTCATTAATTTTAAAGATGCCATTTAAGGCAGAAGTATTCTTATGTGTGAGATTAAATAAAATCATATTTTAAAATATTAAGAACTGGCCGCAAGCATTGGGGGTTTTCAAGTGAAATTTAATGTATGTTTTTCCTCCTAATAATTAATATATTAATATTTTAAAAATCAAAATGCTTAAGCCAGTGGAAGAATGATATGACTCCTCTCACACTGATATCATATCACAGGATTTATGAGGAATTATAGGTTATTCCTATGCATAGCATTTGAATAAAACATCTTTCCATACAGTTCAGGTTCCCTTTTGAAATATTTCAAATCTGTCTGGCATTACTAAGATGGAGTTTTGATTTAAATACATCAACCTATTTTTGTTTACATAATTAGGATATAGGTTTGGTCTTTAGAGATGTATAAACCTCTCTAATCTGATTTCCAAACTTTGGAGCTTTCAGTAGAGCTCACCAATGCAATGAATACCATTTTATAGAAAGCTAACACTTGAATGCTAGAAATTAAATTGTTTACTTAGAAAACATTAAAAATTAATTGAGTAGGTTTAAATGCAATAGTAACTTGCTTATAGCTTAGCATTAATGGGCCCTTTTTAAAGTTGTAGGTGAACTTAAAATGAACTCTGTACAAGGGCCTGAGCTGAGGAGTAAACAGAGAAAGGCAGATTATCTTCAGGGAAAGGCTGGGCCAAAGCTGACCCAAGTGGGAAGATTAGAACAAATAATGACCTGTCCATGTGGACATGGAGAAAGAATCCAAAGATGTGCTAGAAGACCCCAAACCACAAATCATCATTACAGTAAGATTCAGGACAGATGATGACTGGATGCACAGACCAAGAGGGTATAAAGACCCAGGGTTTTCTTTGTTCAGGGAACCTCTGCAGAAGCACCCATCTAGAGCTGGCTTACAATTAAACATTACCCTATGCAATTAATTTCTAATATTCAATAGAAAAACTTGATTCAATCCCAAAAAACCTAATTAAAAATGAATGGTCCTTTTATACACTAACAGTTAGCCTTTAAATGCTTACAAGTGGCATTTTCTCCTCTTAGTGCTTTGAGAGGCAATCAAGAGTTTTTTCTTCTCTTTAATTACTGTCTTTTCATCCTTTCCAGGAGCACAAAATTAGCAAAACATCTACATCCTATTGAAGCTATAAGACAAATGATTTCCAACATACTAAAGTGTTCTGACCTTAGATATGAAGGTCATCTATAACATCTCCAAGGAAACACTAAGTTGAAATCTAAACTTTAATTAAAATTATATTTAAGGGCAATTATTTGGGCCACAAAATGTAATTTGCTTTATCACTGGTCATTACTCTTTCAAAACTGTAGAATTACTGTGCCCAGTAACTGGCCTCAATCAAAATCTCTTTGTGTACCTGTCTTGCTTTGCAGCTTTAGCTGGATGGATAGTCTTCATTACCTGGTAGGTTATAAATGTGTTCAGCTCCTCTGCTGTAGTTTCTGCTGGCAGAGGGCACTGCAGTCCAAAAGTAAATCTCTTTCAATGTACTTCTGGTTGCAGACTAAGGTTCTTTGGGAATCCCATGCCTTGAACACTTTATATGAATGTCACATTCTTCCATTATGTTTTGAATAGAGAAAACTAAATATTAGTCACTTATGCTAAAATGCTTACTACCCTTTAAAGTTTTTTAATGAATAAAAAATACATTAAAGAATACCTGAGAGACACCTGTTGGTGTGTTTGTAAAAAGAAGAGAGTTTCACTTTTAAATCTCTAAAAGTTTTCCATATTGCAATTCTGAGTGGTCTTTCTATGGCAAAAGGTGTCAGTATTTATGAGATTCATGCTCAAGGATTTGACAGAAGTGTAAACAATGTTTCAGATAATAAAATATGAGTATAGGGGATTAGGTAGGGATTGTAGCACAAAAATGTGGTAGAGTCTTATCAGGAGTTCATGCTGGGGAAGTCTAGCTGAAATACCTTGAAACCAAGGTGGGCAAAAACTACTTATTTGCAATGCAAACAAGATTCAGAGCCTGAGTTTAGTGCCTATCTTTTCTATTAGTACCACCACCACATAAGCCTTTGGGCTTATCCTTGGAGTTTAATAGGATAATGTAAATATTGCAGTAGATAAATATTGTATTTTAAAGTAGAAATGCATTGTGATGTGAAATCAAGGTGTTCACACCCGGTAATAACTCAGAAAGAAATTGGCAAGTCATTGTTCCTTCTGCATCTCTGCCTAGGCTTTAAAAAAAAACAAAACAAAAAAAAAAGGTATTTAAGGTATTTAAAACTAGACTTCCTGCTATTGTTTGTTAATCACAGATGCAATAAATGGTCCTTTGACTACTCAGAGATAACCTCTTGGGTTATTCAACAGAGTTAATGGTGTTCCATAAACAATCATTTCTTATGAACATACCCAGAGGAAGATGCTCAGGAGGCTGGAACCCCTCTCCTGTAAAGCTGGGCTGAGAGAATTTCAGCCTGGTGCAGCCTGGAGAAAAAAAGGCTTATGACAGACTTACAGTACCTGAAGGTGGTGTAAGAGAAAGATGGAGACAACATTCCACTGGGCCTGTTCAACAGAGCAAAGAGCAATGGTTTAAAATAAAGGGGATCAATTTGATCAGCTATAAGGAAGAAGTTTTTTACAACAACTGATGAAACACTAGCACAGGTTGTGCAATGAGGTGGTGTGGGGGAGTGTTCCCATCCCTGGAAATGTTCAAGGTTGAATGGGGTTCTGACCAATTGGCTATAGCTGATGATATCCCTGCTCATGGCAGGGGGTTGGACTTGGTAACCTTTAAAGGTCCCTTCAAACTCCAACTATTCTATGATTCTATGACATTCTATAACTCTGTAGAGTAACTAGGGGTAAAAGAAACTTATACTAAAAAAATTAAAAGGAAGGGAAAAAGAAGAAGCCACTTAGAGAAACTTACAAGTTTACACAGCATAAGAATATTACCAGAAGGCAAAATATTGTTATTATGGGAAATCTCCCTAGTGGTATAGCTAGGAATGTTATTTTAACAGTCTGGTCCCTAAAAACATACTGGTGCTGTAGTAGAAAAAATATTAATCTAATGTGCAGCACTCTTAATTATTTTTATATTACACCAGTATAATACTGGTGAATATGCTGCACTCTAGAGGAATGCTAAAGTTGAGATCCCATGTGAGAACCATATTATCACTAAAAGAAAATATTCACTAGGAAATCCATATTTACTGGTGAATTTGCTGTGCCTAGCTGGAGAGAATTCTTGAACCTGATTTACTTACAGGGTATGTAGCTCTAATGGCAACTATTGACTAGGGAATAGACAGATCCACTGTGTTCTGTAAGTAATATTTTCTAGTTTGAAACAAAAAGCATTTTTTTTTCTTCAGGCATTTCCCTTAGGGATCATTCCTCTGACACTCTTTTTGAAAAATAAGTGGTATGTGTGTGATCTGTTACTTGGAAGGGTTTTAAAAGGAACATTACTTTTACTGCTTGGGCATGGGTTTGTTTTTCTGTGCTTTTTTAGCCTTTTTTTTTTTTTTTTTTGTCTTGGGGTTTTGGTGGTTCTGCTATTATTTAGGATTTTGTAATTTGAAAGAATATCTTTATCAGAACAAGCAGTTCATCATTATCTCTGGAGGGCTTTAAGATTGCTGACAAACAATACTGCAACAGGCATCTATAACTACTAGAGGTCACTTTTTAATAAGCAGCAGACATACTGATATGTATGTAATGTATGCAGAGTAGGCTGATAGCTAGAAGGCAGTTTCTAACAGTCTCTAGGAATATCTCAGCTAGCAAAGCAAAGGTTATTCAGTGCTTTTCCTAAATGTTCACTCTGCTCCAAGCCATAATTGGCATATGTCCGCCTTGAGGAAGCTGCCTCTTGGTTGTCTATAAACTAACATTCATTCAAAATTAGTAAAATATTTCAATGAGGTGAAAACTAAAATAAATAATAATCTAGATCAGAAATGTCACAGGAAAAAAAAAATCACAATATATTATTAAATACGTCATAAAAGTGAGCTAAAAATCACCTGGTTTCGTAAACTAAAGTTTCATATCCAGTCTCTTACTGCCCCAAGGTGAGGGCTGGGAAGGGCAAGGAAGGGGGTGGAAGAGTGAAGAAGGGAGGGGAAAATACCAAGCATAATTTTAAAAAACCCAAACAAATCACACAATAAAACCTTTGGAAAAAATGTGATTTGTAAAAAATAAATAAGCTTTGAAAGGGAGCAGTTTCATTTTACTAATGGGATATTTAGTCATTTATCTTCCTTTAGTCCACTAGAGCTAGACCAAAAAGATATATAAATATTTAATGTCATGTTCCTTACTTCTTTTGCATATATAGGTACTTCAAGAATGTTTTCAATTACCAGGCTTTGTCCATCATACACATTTTGGCACATTGAAATAAAGGATAATATTAGAATAGCTTTATTCCTTCAAGCAAATATGATTAAAATTGCACTAATACAATAGCAGGTAATAATCAGGATCTTTACAACTAAAATGAAGTTCTCTGGTTCTCCCAAATGTTGATATGAGTTATATTAAAAAGAAAAAACAAGCACAAAACCTACTATGAAAAAAAAACTTCATGCTGGTCATGTTTCTACCTTCTGTGCAATCTGGTCTAGCAGAAGGTGTCTCTGTCCATGGTAGGGATAATAAAACTAGATGATCTTTAAGGTCTCTTCCAACCCAAACCAATCTATGATTTATGGTTGAAGGGGTGTCCTTTTAAGTAAAAAATGACATGCTGAAACAGAAATACCATCTAATTTCAGGTGTGTGTGATTTCTGCAGTGACAAGCCTTGCTGGAACTTGTTTGTGTTAGTAGCATGAATTGCCACCACCAAAAGCAAAAGGCTAAAGCAGAAAACAATACTGCACAAGAAAATATTTTACATGCGCCTCTCTCACACAATCTTCACGACTCCCCTTCAGTTAGATCACTCTCATTCATTACTATTTTGAAGCACTATTAAAAATAGATAGATTTCAAGCAAGACAATCTGCCTTACTGTGTGTGGCCTTTAACTCCCAGTTTGTCCCCACCCTTGCAAAGCAGCCTGTGCCTGCTGCTCCCTAACACAGGAAATGGGCATTCAGTTTCATAAACAGCTCAAGGAATTATTAAGGAGACTGCTTATTAAAAAACAGGATCCTTTCCTCTTCAACAAATGCTTATCAATTCTTTGCTCTAGATCCAGCTTGAGTATGAAGTCCTTATTTATACAAATGCACCTTAAAACGTCCAAACACAGATTGGTACTTGTCCTTTCACGGTGGCAGTGCATAGCAGAATAGCTTGTAGCCTTCAGTCAGTCACACTGACCTTCAGTTACACAATGACCTACAAGCTTCCTACATTCTTAATAGGAAAAAATAAAAAGCAATTACAGTGGCCATTTAGCTGCAAGTTACAAAATCCTTTTAGCATTTCAGAGTTTTATGTTTTTCTCTCCAAGAGGTTAAGCACTGGGAATATGAATCAAGCCACCATTTGGATACTGCTCATGCCGCAGAATATCATTTTGTAATGGGAATGAAGTTGTTATGCAATTTATATCAATATCCAGAAAATAAAGTTGATTGCATTGGCTGAGATTATGCAGACAAAAATAATGTGACTAGTTTACATATACACAAGTATACATATGTGTGAATGTGTATCAGATGAGAAAAACTTGCCAACAAAAAGTGTGACTTCAATTTCAAAGGCAATTTTCCATCAGGAAATTAATGTGAATTTTCTACTATAGTCACTTATTATTTCAATAATTTAACACCTAAAGCTTTCAAGCAACAGACACCATAGGACTTTAAAAAAAGAAGAGACAAATTAAATAGAAGATCAGAAGAAAGGATAGGAAAAATAAAATTATAAAGAAAGCACCAGTAATGTTGGACATATAAAGCAAGAATCCAAGGAGTTTTTCCTGTCATTCATGCACTCTATGACCTGCTTTGTTATTACACGTGATCTAGTGACCCTTTGAGTTGGATTCTAAAAAACTGCTCTGGTTTAGGCACCATAAATTGTTTTCCTATAAGATTACCCCTAAGTTTGTAACTGTAAAAGTGGTTTCTAAAATAACTTAAAACATTGTTTAATACAGAAATAGAAGATCCCGCTACACTTCATATCCATTAGCAGGTATTGATCTTATAAAGTTCTTTTTGCTTTTAAATTTGACAGGTAATGTTGGAACAGCTTGGAAAGCATTAGCAATCTTTGAATATGATGTTTTATATCTATAGTCAGTTGTTTACTGGGTTAGCTGAAAAGTGTAAATTTCCTTTTTATTTAGAAGAATGACTCTCACTAAAGGGTTGCTTTGCAACAAATATTGTATTTTACAGCTGACTTCCTCCATAGGAAGAGTGCCTGCAGCGTCAGCCCCCTGCCAAGCTGATAAGTGCAGAGTTATTAGCCTGCAGAGGGTTCTCTCTGGTCAGTTTTAGACAAGCAAACATAAGGAAAAAATGTTGGTGGGAGAGATTTTCAATCAGGCAGACTTTTAACACAGGCAATGTGTGCAATGACAACACGTTCTCTGACTGTCTGTGCTGCCCAGAACATGAGACCAAGTCCTTCCCAAGGGCAGCAGTGCCCCAGCCCTCACAGTGCAGTTCTACAGCCCCTTAGGGATGCCCCAGGTAACTCCTTAGCTAGTTCCAGGGTCCCAGTTTGTGAGCCAAATGATCATGCCAAGAAAACTCTACTGAGGAAGCAAGTCTGCATAACCACATGCTTAACCTGCCAACATTAGCTCTCATGGAAATCCACTAAAAGCTACCACCCTCCCTGACATAGCTCCAGCACATCTTTTCTTAATCTTGTACTAAAGCTTCCCCTGGCACCATGTCAGCATCCTGAATACTGGCAGAAACTGCTGCACTGTCTTGTTTTATAAGGAATTTGAAATGTTGATGTATTTACTCAAAGAACTACTGGTAAGTAAGCTATTAGAGAATCTGTATCTTATCAGTGACAGAACATAAATTATACTTCTTTATGTATATATATGCACATAAATAATTTATATTTATGTAAAGTTAAGTTACCTGTTCATAAGTTGACATGAAGTTTTTGAAGAGACTAATGTTCTTTGATTCTAGTCCAAAGCCTTTTATGTTAAAATATTATGAACTTTAGATTCAGTGGATGTGCTTTTGGGTTATTAAATTTTAGTATATTTGGTATTGGAAATAGATGAAGGATTTTCTACATCAAGAAATTTAAAATTATTTTGTAAGTGCTGGATATTTTAACTGAGAGTAGTTGCACATTACTATTCAAATATTTTCTCTTTTAGAAGCCTGAGTCAAGTCTCAACTATTGCATTTGTGGCATAAATGAAACAAAAAGGTATTACTTAGAGTTCAGCTTAAAAATAAAAGTACTTTGCAACCAGATACGCATAGGTAGGTCTGAATCCAGTGTTTCAACCAAATAAAATCTGTTGTCAATGCAAGAGATAAACTTTGGTCACAGCACAGCTTTAAGATAAAAGCTGGAACTGCTTTTCCTTCATTTAAAACATGTACAAATGTACATGGTTTAGCCTCAAAGCTTGTTCTTATTCACTGAATATGAGAAAGAAGTCTGGTTTTTACACCATCCTCTCATCTGGGAGATAACTTCTTGTTGAAGAAAGCACAAACCAGACAGGAGACATACCTGCTTTTCAGGAGACCTTCTGTGCTAATAGCAGTACAGGAAACCACAGATGGTCACTTTAATCAAATTTGTCCTTCCTGTCAACTTAAAGAGAAAGTTATGATTCCTTAAACAATAAAAATCCCCTGGTTAACATGGATAAACAATCACAGATGTGAATGCTTGTTTTTGCATTCAGCACATTCACCTGGAAAAGAACTAGTCATTATAAAATACCATGCACCATCTAGAGCAAATAAGCCTTTTCTAATCACAGTGTGGATGCCAGACGAAATAAATGAGTATAACATGCTAAGACAATATTTATCTGTTCTATAAACCCTGGAAAGACTAGAAAATCAGTGTATTGGACACACCCATACTCTTCTGAAAACATTTATACTGGAAAAGTAACTGATTATATCCACAAGACATTTAAATTTCATTTCAGATAAGTATATTTGCTGTGGTCAAAATATCTTTTTCTAGGATTATTGTCTTTCCTCATTTCTTATGAACTTGATAAAAATCATGCTGTTTGTTTGATCTCAGGGTGTTCATATTTATTTTTCCACGCATGAGAAAATTCGAAACCAACAAAATAATCTGATGCCAAGATGAAGACATAATTGCTTACTGTCAAATGTTTGTCTCTTCTGATTTTCAATCCTACAATAAAAAAATTGTTATTGTAAGGGATATAACTCCATAAGTGAAGGAGCAAAATAATTTTTCATTTATTATTTTGTGGCTATAATAACAAGATTTTGAAACCAAATTAAAAATAAATTGTTTTATGTTTCAAGGGAATAAGCACTTACATTTTCACGCTGGATGCCTTTTTAACGCTGCTACATAAATCTCTGAGGTTTCATAACCCAAAATCCAAGCTTTTGGCAAAAAAATTTAAAGAAAATAAAGATAAGGTTCTCTTAAAAATAGCTGTACAAAGTTTCAGATCTGGAGTTTCAACATGTACCTATCGGGTTCTTTAGAAAATTACTTGACAGGAGGAAAAGAAAACAAAACCACAGAGAACTATTCTTATTTACACCCAAATTAAGCTTGGAAATAAAGATATACTCCTTGTAAAAGGTTAAAAAGCTTTTCCAATAAGAAAGGATAACAGCTTTTTTTGTGCACGGTTTCAGAATTTGAGTAATAAGAAAAAGTCAAATATGACAAGAGCTGTCTATGGTATAACACTTAGAATACACAAAATTCTCTACAGTGGGTATGTCATGGAATTTTCTCTTTTTAAAGTTAAATATATATATTTTAAATGTGCTAGCGAATTTTGAACACAGACACCAATTAAGTAAAAATGCAAAAGCAAACACAAAAACTTCAGGCTTATCAACAGAATCTGCTCTAAAAACAGGTTTAAACAAAGGCAAAAGTAACCAATGCAGTTGTACTAAGAACTACATTTAAAAGAAGAAATGCCAGGCTGCTAATATTGCACAGCTCCACAGCCTTGAGCCTGACATGTCATATTTAGTGCTTTCTGCTCCTGTATCCCCAAAACGAGCTGTTATTCACATTTCTACCAACAGCATGCCTAAAAATCTATGAACAAGAATCCATGAACAAATGAGACAGTTGCCCCATCCTTGCTTTCTTCTTAATCTACCACTGCAATCATTACATTTCCAAAGATGTTAAAATACTACACAAAAGCAATCTATCTAGTTATGAATGGACTGCATGTTCTGAAAGAACACAATCTATTCAGCCTATTGCTTGACCTGCAGCAGCATTACTGGCATGAATGAGAGAAGGGACCCAGCTGGATCCCACTATTTCTAACATTTTCCTCTTTGAATGGCTCAAAGAGTAGAAAGAACAGTAATTAGGATTCAATCTAACATTTTCAATCAAGAAGGGAGTGGACCATGCATTACAGCACAGCTTTAAATAGCACTTTAAAAACCTTGCAGCCTTGAGTTGGAAAGAGAACAAATCTTAAGTCCTACCCCAGAACTTTACTGTATGCCCAAACTATTTTTCAAGTTGACCTGGATGTATTGTAAATGACCACATTCACTAAATGTTAGGCCCTTTCTCACAAGGTAAAGGGCTAAATGCCTAGAAAATAAAGATGAAAAGAGCAGCAAAGTAGAAGTCAAATACCAGAATAGAGTAGAAATCTTATTTATAAAATAAACATAAGAAAATTACACAATTCAGGTCTCTGGGCCAACTTTGTAGATGGCTTCAGAGACAGCAATAATAGGTAAGCAAAATTTGACCTAGTTTTTATAACACTAATAAATTGTGATAACTGTAGCTAAGAAAAGCAGAGAGGGGTGGTTGGATTTTTTTTCTTACCTAAAAGGAGGCTTCTAATGTTTAACTGCTCTTTTTTAAACCATTGCAGCCACCAGGCTTTGGATCCCCCTATTCTTGCTGTAATTATAGCTGGCTTTCATCCATGATGTAACTTGTTCTTTTATCATCTACCCAGGACAAACAATCAAGAGGGTCGTGAAGCCAAACTCTTTATCACAGAGCTCAGCAAGATGACAGGCAAGCCTAGGGAATTATTTTTAGACATGAAGGTCATAAATATTTAAATTTGGTGGATTTATAATTTAAAAAGAAAAGACCATTAGAAACTATGCTGTTGGAAAGATTGATTTTCTCTTTTTTGCTTTATAGATCTTGATTTCATTACACAGCCTACTGATTTATTTTGCATCCAAATGTATTTCAATAAAACATCTGGAAAGTGTAACTATACTTCATTAAAATCTGTAAATATATTTCCCCAGGAGTCAGTACTTTGAAAGAAATCTCAAAAAATCTCTCCTGTTTCTGTTGAGATATTCCAGGTTCTTCTATATTAGTCTAATAGTTTATATTAGAACATGGTGATAAATAATCAAAGAACATAATTTCTGAGACTTTTTTTGTTCACTTCTCTATCATTAGTTTCTAGGCTCTTTATTTTAAACAAATTTTCATTAGTGACATGCATATTTTTGTCACTTCAATTCAATTCAAGTTGGTATTTAACATGCACCTAGGATTCTTAATTATTTTTAGTCATCCGTTTTTGATCTACTGCTATCTAGATCTCATCTATTGTTTCCACAGAGAAGATGCTGCTTACATACAGTGCAATGTAGCACAAAGTTTTCAAACAGGACAACAACAAGTGACTTGGTCACTTCTAGAACAGCTCCAAGAAATGCTTTTGCACGTTCTCAGGCTTTGATGGTGAACCATGAAACAGATGTACAATTGCAGCACTTAGAGTTCTGCCTTTTTTGGTAAATGGTCCTTCAATGGGATGCAGTTTAGCAGAATCTGATAATGAACAAAAAGGCATTTAAACAATCTTAAAACTCTTAAATACACCAAATGCAGGGTATTTAAGTGTACTGCACATGCACAACAAACATGCATGGATGTCTCTTAGAATTTCTAAGGAGTCAATATGTATATGGATATATCTGACATACACAGTATTGAATCCCTGATTACATAACATCTGAGTATCTCATACTGTTTACATGCAATGAGGTCATCTTGGGAGCCCTTGCATATAAATGAAGAATTGGGAAAAGGAAAAAAAGTGATTTTGCCACCAATCTAGTTTAGACAATGGTAATCAAAATATGCTTTACAAGCCAACGTCACATTTTAATTACTGAGCCATTGTACTTTGAAAGATGTTCAATTGATCTATTCTTTGCACATATTACTATGTAAAGGCAAAATAAAAAATGAAATAAAAACCCAAACCCCTATGACCCTTTCTGTTTAATACCTTTTCTTTTAAAAAATAAAACAGAATGTTTCAGTGCAAGAGCAAATACTTTTCCAGTTCTTAAAACTGCTGACAAAAGAGCAAGCTTCTGCTGTTAGTAGAAACTATCACTTGAAGTATGGCTAGAGACAACAGAATAGTATGAACGTTTCTCTCTACACTGTCATAATGAATAGGGAAAAAACTAAACCCTCTGACATCTAAAATAACAAGGCACAAGTCAAGTTGTACTGATTGTGAAACTTTGTGATGTCTTGAAGCAACACATAAAAATCAGCTCTGCCCCAGTGATGAGCTTCTAGTCCTTGCCATATCAGAATGCAACCAGCAGGCTTTTGATTACTTACTTGTCTCCACACAACCTCTTTTTTTCTTACATTTTCAAAGGCTATGCCTGCTCATCTGCATGCAGCTGCAATTGCCTGAATTATTCCAGCATTAAGCTTCAATTTTTGCACCTCTGCTCACAGCCCATAATCCTGGTGCAGTTCCCTCAAAATGGGTGCAGATTACTCAGTAGTACATACACTATGGTGGTGGAAGAACTGTGAACCAAAAAAAAAAAAAAAAGAAAGAAATTAAACTGCAAAAAGGAGAAAACATGATCCTGTGGCTTGGAAAAATGTGTCAGCTATAAATATATCGGAATAAAATTGACTTTGAAATCTCAACAGAAATAAATAGGGACCATGTTCACAAATTATCTCAGCCATAAAAAACCACACTAATTGTTGATTTGTCTTACCTAGGTGAGCAGATGGGTTGTTGTTTTGTTTTTCTTTTTAAGAAACAACACACCCTTCAGGCACTGATTCTGAAGTAATGATACCATTTAAAACCTGACAAGATTATATAAAATTAACACTGCTCCAAATAACTGTGTTTAAATTAAAAGTCTGATAGCTCAAGAGCCATTGTGCTGCAAACAGAGGCTGGTTCCTGTAAAGAATGGTCTTTGAGGGACTCCTCAGTTTCTGGTTTTCTAAAGCAGTGCATGCACACAATCCGGCCCCTGTTGGCGCAAACCTCTTCCTCTGCAGTTCCTGGCACACTGAGTTGTACTTCTGTCTCTCATCCAAGTTGTCTATTTACACATAATTTTGAAACTTCATCCTCTCTTTTCTTCTATATTTTGAACATTTTTTCAACTGTCTTGCACACTCTTTCAATTGTGTTATATGCTGTTTAAAGTTTTAACTTTATTTCTCTTAAATGCTGCAGAGCAGGTTTTTTGCTAGTGAAGTTTACTACAGGTTACCAAAGTCAGTATATAATCCTCTTGACTTAATGAGTTTTGAATTTGGCTTTCAGCTGAGTAAAAGTGCACTCAGAATCCTTTTGGTCCTCTTGCATTTAAGTGGCACGGTTTGGTAAACAGGTAATGAGAAGGCCCTCAGTTTTCACCTGTCATGACTTGGATAAAATTCCTGTACCACCTATTTCAGTTTTATTAGCTTTGAGAGTGCAGATTGCAACCCCTGATCAAAACAAAACAAAACCCACAGAAAACCACAGTTGTTCAAAGGTTTTTTTGAAGCGAGTTAGTAAGGGACATCACATTAGTAAGGAAAATCACTGAGTTAGGTCAGTGGATTCTGCAGTGACTATTGCCAACATCAAACCCAAAATATGAAAAGCACTTGATTAACAGCTTTAAAGAAAATAATTTAAAGAAGACAAGTATCAAGCAACCACTAAAGATATATTGATCCCTGCTTAAATCTTTTACACAAACACACTTTTTTCCTGACTAGTGAACATAGGACAAAAATAACCTGGGTCAAAACACAGAGCTGCTAATCTACAAGAAAAGCCAACACCTCCTCTCCAGGACTCAGACTGTTGCTAGGATGATAAAGGAAGCCTGCCCTACTAACTCTGCAAAGGTAGCAAAAGTTTCCCTTATCAGAGTACAACAAGCCTTACAGCACCAATAAATCAAATTTCCATATATTGTGGCTTAACCTTGCTAAGCAGCTAAGCATCACACAGCTGCATCCATAAATAGATTTGAGATCATGAAATTACCTTTTGAAGTAATACACTTGAAAGACTGAGATAGAACAGATCAAAAAGCCTGTTAGACAAGAAAATAAATAAAAAAAAAATTTATAAATTTAAAAAAAATTCGTGGTAGAAAAATATGATTCCAAAGTTATATTTAACAGTAGTAAATCAGCAAATGAGTTATGCAGAATCAATGTGACATCACATCCCTAATTCCAGACAAATGTGCAGTGCATATTCTCTAGTGTTTGCAAAATGGTCTAACAGGAATTTAAAGAGTTTCAAATTTAGAGAAAGTCACTTGCTTCATACTAAAAAAGTGAACAGAGTCACACAGCAAAATACAAAAATAACAGACAATAGACATAGAACAGTTTCATTAGCTGGCATTCCATAAATACAAGCATTCTTTCTGCAGAAGGCTAAGACAAGATGCACAAAAGGAAACAAGCATTTATACCCCTCAGGACCTTGAAATTACTCCTGGCAGGGTCCTTGGAAAAAAGGTTTTAAAAAGTATTAATAGCCATACAATAAGAAGTATGATTTCAGATGGCTCACACTCCAGTCATGCAAAAAGAATGATAAATGGCATTATGAAAAGAAATAACAGCATTTTGTACCAGAGATAAAGACTGAGCTAGTATGGTTCAAGTTTTTTACAATATGAATATACAAGAGACTAAATTCAAAGATGTACATTATTAGCTGATTAGGTAGGCAAACAACACCTGGAATTTCTAACCATTCCAAAAGATCTAATTCAAAAACATGGTTGAAAGTAAAATAAATTCAATTTAATTTAACTTATAAAAAAACCCTATAATATATAAAACAAAAATGGTTTTTCAATGACTGTGGATGCAATATCACACATTGTGAAGGAGACAATTAAAAGCTATATGGATGGATGTAGAGCAATATTTTGAACTGGATTATCAAGGCTGCTCATCAAATCTTTCATCAAAACTTCATCCTGGATACTGGAAATATCATCTTCCTATATTATATCCTTTGTCTGGAAAAACTGTTCAAAAGCTGTAGAGGAAGAAGAAATCATTAGAAAATCCACCACTCTAAGAAAACATGCAGTTTAAATTTTAAATTCTTAGCCTGAGGAAATTGTATCTCTTTTTCTCAGTGCTGTGTGCTAACATTTATTGCACATTAATGCTGCTATACTTTCTGATGTACTGAATCTTGGAGCACTTGATGTGTGACTGTCTTGAGGGTGAATGGCATAGATAAAAATGAAAACTGGGATACTCGATTGTTTTCTAAGGACTCAGATTGGTGTCTTTGTTTATTTCTTCCTCTCGTCTTTAATACCCCTTAAAAACACTAAAGGAAATGTAATCAAATTATGTGAAAACAGAAGTAGGCTACCGGATCATAGCTGGAAACTACATCTCATACTGTATCATAAGTCAAAGTCCTCTGTCCAGGTTTTCTTCTCTCTCAATGTCCCTTGAACACCAAGGATTTCAGGAGAAAATAGGAAACTCAACTAACGGACTTCTTGGCACAGCACATTTGTTTTTCCAGAGTAGCAGAACTTTAAATTCTACATTTTTTAAATAAGTTTTAACCTCAAAGTTCAATTTTAATTAATAAAATGGGGGAGGAGAGGGGAAGCCAGGTGACTTTCATCCCTTCAACTGCAGCTTTAATTTAATCCTTTAAAAGCAAGTATAAACATCAAGCATAAAACATAATTGTTCTACCAGTAACAGCTAAGCTGAACATAATAGCCTGCAGTCCAAATAACCTTGAAAGCACAGAATGCAATTTGTGTCTTAATACAACTATGTGCATGTGTAAGCAGTCTTAACTTTTTCTGCTGTACGAATTATTTTTTATTTTCCCCTGAAGAAGCATAATAAATCTCCAGGACAGCAAGCTTTGAAAATTCAGTTTTCCCTGGAAATTTTAATCCGTGATAAAAGATTTCAATAAGTACAATAATTTACAGTTAAACAGGTGTAGTTCTTTCCAGTCTTGAATTGTAAAATTGCAATATAAAAGATTTCCACTACTCAATTCCTAATAATATATTCTTTGTCATAAGAAATGGCAAAGGTGCAGTTGTTCCTTCTCATGGGATATATGGGTGTATCACTGTAGCACCATTAGCAGGCTCTCTTAGGTTATTATAGCAGTTATTGATACCAATTATTGACATGTGAAACACTGATTACGAAGTAGAACTTGACAGAAAACTTCATTCCACAGAAGGCTTTGATGTTAGGTACATTTTGCTTCATAAAGTAGGGTAAAAAACAGCTCCAAAAAAGACCCCCATCTATTCCAGATTCTATTCTGACTACAGGTTAGCTAATAATGGGTAATGGAAGTGTGGGGTGAACATCAGCTTCTGGAGAATTGTTTGATGAAAGTAGACATTAACATAAACATAATAAAACAGTGATTATATCACTTAAATTTGTATTCATATTCAATAAATTTCATCACATTCTTCTGGCACAGGTCTCTAAAGCACTGCCAAGAAAGTTTGTTCCATAAACTGTTGACCTTACTGCCGACTTTAACCTCTGCTAGTAATATATTTTGGGGATAACAAAATCCATTGTATTTTAATTCACCATTCAGTTACACAGATGCCAGCATTTTGCCACCAACATATGTTAGAAAAGTTCACCTTCAAGTTCAAAAACTGACTTTTCAGTTATCAGAGAAAATAAAGGTTTTCTACAGTGTCTTTATATATCTTATCTTCCAAAATGAAAAGTTGCCTATATAATGTGGTGAGATCCCATCCACTTCGTGCTGTTTCCCATGCAACAAAGCCTACTTAATTCTGCAAAGCAGGGTGCAACTTCTCATGTGCTTGGAGGAAGGAGGAGTTGTACAAGTCTAATCATCAAGTTTCAAGGTTCTTTCATTAGAGCATCTCATCTTTGAAATGCCAAGCTGCTTACCTGTCACCAAAGGAAAGTGTGCTATGATTGAAAATCTCTGGTCTCAAAAATCCAGCCAACTAATTTAGAATACATTTCTAATACATTTGCAGCAGAAAAAGGGACAGGGTTCTGTGAATTAAAAGGCCTATCCAGTCGTACGCTTTTTGGTTCTATTGTAAAATGTAAATGATGTGGCAAATATTTTATGCTCTACATATCTCTCAAAAACTACCTGCAGGAATATTCCATTTTGCAGCCACATCCCTCTGGCAATTCTGCATAATCCATCTGGGGAAGATTTCTGTTTACATAGAAATTATTTTTACTATTGCTCAAGGTCAAAACTGCAGAAAATATATCTTAAATCAAAGTTTGAAATCTCTGAATTTGGCAGAAGCAATCTGGGTACCTAAAGATGCTCAAACGCATAACACAGTTTGGTAAATAATACTTTATATCTTCTTTCAACCTGATGTTACTTTAATTGATATAGCAAATGGGAGGAAAAATTGCCTCCCAAATAAAGTTATATAAAAAGAGAAAAATGGAAAATGTTGGGGTAGTAAGAATTTTCAGGCTTTTATAAAGTACATTAGTTTATATATTTGCTGTGAAAATTAAGTTTTTCCTTATTCTCTTTATTACAAAACCTCCAAATTCCTATAAAATGACTATAGAAGAAAGAAATAGCTATAACTCGAAACATAACACCTACTATTTGAAATGGAATCAGATTACACATGTAAGTGGTCTATGATATGACAAATGCTTAAAGAGCTGGAAATGCCTACCAGGACATGCTACAAAACAGACGCGATTTTATAATCGTTGCAGTTGTCTTGTATAGTCACAAATATATTTTATCAGTAAGCAACTATTAGGACACTATTAAAATTAATAGTTGCTCAAGACCACCTATATTTGCACATTAGTTTCCTTTTTTTACAGTTCTGAACCATGTGGGCACTTATCCTGCAAAGTTCATAACTTCCTCTCTCTGGAAGCACCTTCCCTGAAATATTGTGTCATATTATAAAATCAGAACATAAGAGAGATGAAACCTGGAGCACCAGACCACATTTCAGCTTGCTTGTATCACCTCCGTCATTTGAGCTGTATCATCCAAAGAGGAGCCTAAACCATGAAAACCCAAAGGAATACGAGGCAATTCACAAAAATGCTGCACCTAGACAACTGCAGAAACCTAACTTCTGTTAGGTCTGGTGTGTAATACCTAAGGACTTCTCAAGCAGCAAGAAATACATGTCTGTATTTCATACAGATTAAATGCACTTCTGCAATAACATGGATAGCACCAATCTGCCTCCTTGGACCTTTGGAAGGTGAATATATGCCTTGCTCGAAGTAAATTTACAATGTAAACATATGTATGGCTAAATTTGTTCTCAAGTATTTCACATGGGTTAGTTCCCTGTAGTGAGATTTCAAGTTAAGGTAAAAAAGTTCTTTTCACTGGAAAAAAAGAGAATTCAGTTGACATTTTTTGTTCTTCATTTCAGAATATTGATTATGAACATACCAAAAAATATCAGCAAATGCTTACTTTTTCATAATCCTGAGCTAAAGGAGATAAACAAATATGCTAAAAATCTCATGAGGTTATGACTAATAACGTCACTCTTCATTTGTAACAGTCCTTTCAAGCAGAAAAGATAGAATTTCCCAGTTTCTCAAGTCCCAGGATAGGGCCAAGACAACAGAATTAATTCCCCTATTACAGCTGAGACAGTACAGACCTTATTGCAAGTGCAAGGCTCATTCCCTTGAATTGCCACCTCACACAGCATGAAGACTACAGATACATAAATCACATCTGCCAAAGGAATACAGTAAATAAAAAAGCTTCATCAAAACAAGGCACTTCATTTTACATTCCCTTGGCTATAAAGGAAAAATAATAATAAAAATAAAGGCTTCATGACAGATGCTGGCACATTACTAAATGACAACTAAAATATACCATTTGTAATGGAATATTATAATGAATAAAACACAAATAAGATTGATAAGAAATAGAAGATGGATGGACACTATCCCCGTGGGTCCAACCTGGTTTCTACAAGTAAGAGAAATTATTAAAAAATCATTGTCATTTTCATTGTTTAATTGTGTGGTTCAGCCTTTAAGGAGTACTAAAAATAGAGTCAGTCAGAGATAAGGTTTATATGACAATGAACATTTCATAGATAGCTGGTGTGCTTTTCTTTTCCAGTGAACTTCCCTCAAAATCAAGGGAAAAACACTGCCTACAACAAGTACACTGCCTAGTGCTTCTAACTGGGACCTGCAATACTGGATTCCAAAATACATCCATATAAACTATGTGCATCGTGGTATATAAGAATTACAAAAATTTTGTAAAGGTCCCTTTGTTGGTAGTTACAGCACAGGCTAAAAGAGCCAACTCAAAATCCAACGTGAGCAACAGCTTTAATTTTTAAAACAAAAAAAAACAATATATTGATTTCAGAGTTTTCCCATAATTAGAATGAAGATCAAAGAGACCCACTGGGGCAAGATCGGCATTAAACCATGACACATTCAAGGAAAAAATTACTTCCCAGAATGGGTAACCTGTTGAAAAAACCTCTTCAATTTTGGTCCGGACTCGTAAGAGAAAATTATGCTTCTAATGTGCTTATTTCAAAGTAAACAGAATAATTGTACAATAGCAAGGATTAATCTTTTATTATTTTTAAATGTTAATCACCACTAAAAGTGTGACGTGTGAAGGCTTTTTAAGAGGTGAAATATTACCCTTTCTATTACAATTTGGGTTTATTTCTCTAGGTGGGGATTCTGTTATTAATCAATAACACAGCTAAACCACAAGCAAGTTTTGTGTGCAACAATTTTAATTGTTGCTATAACAAAAACAATCACTATGCTTTTCTCCTTTCATATGAGTTAAGGCTTCTAAAAACATTAGTTAGCAAAAGGTTTCCTCAAAAGGTCAATGGAAGAAGCAGCGAGAAAAGCCAGGAGATACAGTTTGCTTTCTGCTTGTGCCCTGAGTCCTATTTTTATTTCTGTCATTCAAGTGCAGAAGCTCACAGCAGGTTTACTAAAACCCCCAGACAAAGCGTAGAGGGGTGACTTTATTTGCACAAGTCCGTGTGGTGAGCTGACTGACGGCCGCGGTACGGCTCTGCAGGGCGGGTGCCAAAGGCCATCAGTGCCTGCTTCCCTTCCCGCTGCCCTCCCGCAGCAGGGCCCCTGCCTTCTGCCTCCAATTAGGCCACAAATAAATTATTGATCTGTCACCTCTGAGTTAACACCCTCTTCTAGCCTTGAAAACTCACTGTTCTCAAATATGTCCCAGGGATCACTAAATCTGTAAAGCAATAAAAAAAAATGTTAACTGCATATAAATTTTCAAAATACCTGTGTCAATTCAGCACTCTCCTGTGCAGGATTAAACTAAGCAGTTTACTTACTACTTAGCAGTTTCTGAATGAAACATATTTCCCATCTCCTGACTAAGGAGTTACAAATAGAGAAGCAAATAAATCACAGTTATACAAATGCACATGGCAAACTTTAATCCACCTTTATCAACAACCATTACATATTTGATATCTACAGAAACATCACAATGTCTATTTGGCTAAGAAAAAGCCAGAACAATCTAGCTAAGTATCAATTTTATTGTAACTTATTGGAAATTGTGGCCCAGTAAAGGTCCCAGAACAAGGACAAGAGTGCCAGAATAAGGTAAAACATAAATGATTACATGACTGCAAATTGCAACCAAAATATCTGTGTATGTAACATATACAGGAGAATTATATCTATATACACAATTACATTTAATTTCCATATATAATATTACATTAACATCTACAAATATAGAGAAATTGTAAATGGAAAAATATATGTGGTCTGTCTGTATTATATGTATATATAATATATGTGGAGTATGTATAAAAATATTATGCATTTAGAAAATATTTACAGAAACATACATAACATATCTGGAAATGTTTATATATAATCATATTTCTGTATATAAAGAAACCATAAGCAGAAATTAGAAAAAAAAAGTTTTGAAAGAAAAAATAATGCACAGCAGAAATCTGACAAATAGACATCATCAAATAATGGTGGAGAAAAACAAAAAGTGGTACAAGACTGCACTGCTTTAGTATCACAAATCAAATTTAATCTATAAAGCTGGAGAGGTTTCCAGATCATGGAACACAGTAACATTTAATTTTCTTTATTGTTTCTATTATTTTCCATCATTCCAGTTTTTTTATTCTCTTCCTCTCATTTTTCATTTTTAATAGAGCAAATTATATCACTTTCTTCCTATTTTATCCATATTTTTAGTACATAGCTTGATTTTTAAACCCTGCCATCCCACTTCAGTTATTTTTTTTAATACTTTGTGCTTAGTTCTTTTAGTTATAAAACCCAACATGATTATCATTTTTATATCTTGTGAAATGTCATTAAAAATCTAATCATCAGTCTCAACCAATTTAATGTTCCTCAGAGCACTTCTGGGTCATAAAAAAGCCTATAAAATTAATTAGCATTTACTTGAATTCTCTCCCTTCTTTTGTTTTTTACAACTTAGTTGTTCTCACAATAAAAGTGAATATTAAAAATCCCTTGTTTGTTGTTCTGCATTTTCTTCTTCTTACTTATGCAATCATCTTTTTCTAGAATTTACAATTCTGTGCAAAAATTAACTAAATAAACTAAGAATTTCAATAATATTGACCTGCACAAGCTGTACTTGGCTACTTTTCATTATCATTGCCCTACTTCAGTAAGTTTTGTAAGTATTCAAGCAGCCTGACAGCAGTGTTTATAGTCAGATATCTTTTTCCTGAAAGAATATCATGACTTTTGCATAAACCTTTTTGCTATTAAAATATATCAACAAGAAGCTAGTGCTTGAAAAAGGCATTGCTTGAAATATTCCAGTGCTTTACAATCAACAGTGTCTGGCCTCTTTTGGTGCTTCAGAGACACAATGTTGAAACATTCCTCACAAGTCATTCATAGAGGCTGCTGGTATTTTGTAGATACAGCTATTTTACCCCAATTTTGGACTTTTTTGGAACATAGTCAAATTTAATTAAAGCTGGTTTTTTTTTTTAATCTCTGTATTTTCTCATTACTTGTAGCCCTGTCAACATTTATAATACCCAGCCGCATAAGTTTCAGCACTGAAAAATATTAGTGCAGTCCTGTGCCTTAAGCAAAAAAAAAAAACTATAAAATTTAAAAGACCATCACCTAACAGGACATTGCTCTACACAGACTTAAAAAAGCATCTGGTTTGAGTATTTTGAATTCTTGATTGTTTCTTAGGGAAAATCAGAATTTCTGTGTAGTCTGTCTGTTTCTCAGACAGATGCTGAAAACCGAATATCAAAAGTCAAAGTTAACATCTGGGGTATGTTCCGAAGATGCAAATCCTTATTACATGCAGTCCCAAACTTTAACCATCCTAGCCTGGATCCTAAAAGGAGTACAGATGATGTACCAGAGCCTTCAAAGTGACTCCCTCAAGCACGCTCAGCTGAACTCCTCATCACCTAGACCATTGCTGAAATTATGATATAATTTTAAAGTTGAAATAATTTTAAAGTTGATCCTCTTTTAAACCAGAGCTTTTTGTTTTATCTATGCTGCATTCAAACCTACCCATTCAATTACATATTGAGGGAGGAAAACGACACTAACAGAGAGAAGTGCTATTCAATCATCCTTCAAAATTTTAGCCTCAAGTGAAAACCACAGCTTTGTTTCTTTCCTCTCTAACATTGTGAAAATCGGGAAAACACACACAACAGGATAAGCACAATTATTAGCAGATCTTATCTATACATGCTGTTACAGAGATAATAGGTCTTTTGAATGATTTAGTGACATTCTCTTGCTGAAGAACTGCCCCATTTGCTGCTAAAAAGCAAGCACCGCTCAAGGCACAACGGAGAACATTGTGGAGCTGAGCACATGACTAATAGCAGTGGCTGTTGTCACAAGTCTTCCTTTCAGAAAGGTGTATGGTTGTTAAAAATAAATTCACCTTGCACTTTTATTGATCTTATTACCTTTTGCTGCTTGCAATTCAACCAAACAAATGGCTGTAAGTGATTGTTAAGGGAACGTCAAGGCTTCTGTTTTCAGTCAGGTACATTTAATCAAAACGTGAAAGCTTTACACAAGGATGGAAGACATCAAGCCAGAAAGAAAATTTTAAAATACCTTTGATTAAAAAATCATTCAAGTACTGCTTGTCAAGACACAACAGCACCTATTACTCCTGAACTCATTCAATATCTAGCCCACCAATACAATTGAACTCAGTTATTGCTGTATTATATATAAATGCTGCCATATCAGTAACACTTCAGCCGAAAAATGTCAAGATAAAGACTTCATCACAATTAAAACACAAGTCTCAGGGCAAAAAAAAAACCCAAAATTTCCCTTTCTTTTTTTGTCATGGTTCTGATAAGGCATCAGGATAATACATCCAAGATATACAAACATTTTTATCAACATATAATTCACATACTTATGTTGTATTAACAATAAAAATTAAAACTACAGTTTCTGAATTTTGTGTCATTAATAAAAATCCAATTAGGAGTGATGGTTTTTATTCTGACATCACCTATAGTGACTAAATTCAGAATAAGTGACTAGAGCACCTTTTCAGCCGTCTGAGAAAACATTCATAATTTTCTTATATTAACAAATCATCATTTAATTAAGCAGTAATAAACTTAACAGCATACATTTTCATGAACATGCAGTCTTAGAATTCCCAAAGGGTTGTCTAAACCTTACAAACATTGAAAATAGCTTGAGAAGTGGGATAAGTAACATTAGTATTTTAAATGAACAAGTAAGTTATCAAGTTACTTAAATATTTTTCTCTTGGAAAGTTTTCCTGAACAACACTGCTAGATGACAAATTAAGATTCTTTTACACTAAGAAAATAAGGCATAACTGACAATATTCTATAGACTTCATATAGATAGTGACCTGGAAATATTATCTGACCAAAAAATACAAAAACAATATCCATATGATACTTCATATTATCACATCTTCTAATTACATCCTAGTGAGAATTCAGGTACTTGTCCATATTTCCATAGATACACATACCTGTGTTTACAGTTTCATTAATGGCTTATAAAAACTGCAACTTCTAAGTAACTTTTGTAAACATCATATTTAATATGAACCCCTTCTGCAAAAAAAAAAGCCAGCAGGCAGAAAACTAAAAGTTAAAAAAAAAATATAAACTTTCCCATCAATTCCTTGAAATTCCCTTCTCTGTACAGAATTCCATTGTGTCATGCTACCTGGAATATAACAACTCATTTTAAAAACATCCCAACTTTCTTTTGTAATAGTGCATATTTTCTGAAATGTCTGAAAATAATTCAGAAGAATTCAAAATAGTTGTGCTATAGACATTGCAAAACTATTTCTTGCCTCAGTTACAAAACAAGTAGTGCCGCATAATTTTTCAGCTAGAGGATTCCTTTTCTTACCATAAAATAAATTTACATTTATTAGCTCCAGTAGTAAATAAATTGGTGACTGCTGTGCCATGCCAAAACAAATTCCTCCACATCTCTGTCAGCAGTCATTTGTAAATCCAGGAAAACATGTTTTTAAGCTGGGAAATACATGACACCTGAGTACATGAGAGGCTTTGCAGTCCCGTGGCTCTTCAGGAAGCAAGTTGTCTGCGTAAATATTATCACACAATTTTCTCAACAGATTGCTTTGCCATCCAAAAAGATCCAATCTCTTATCATTCTTTGGGTAAGGGAGGTCTCTTTGGACCCAGACTTTGGCACAGTACAAACTCAAACTTTTGTTTTGCCTCTGATACTTGGATGTGTGCAAGTTTTAATAGGCCAGCAAAGTTAAATTATTTCAATAAAAATTAAGAAAGAAAAACAATTCAAAACCCCCCAGTGAACTATGCTATTTCCTAAGCTGTGGTGCTCAGTACTAAATGTCACTTTTTATAGAGGTGACAGCACAGAAAAGGGAAAGAAACACCATGCTCTGACACGTATGGAAGGTGCTATTGCAATTTTTACAATATCATATCACACCTTAAACTTCCATCTTTCAGCTTCCTTGCTTTAGCTCTATATTATGACACCATTTTTACAACTGTTGCTGAAATTAGAACCAAGGCTTCAATGGATTCTCCCACCAACAGAAGTTACTGCTTGGGAATTAGGAGACCAACATTAATTGTCAAAAAATTCTGATTAAAAAGAATAAAGTAATTCTAAGCCTACAAAAACTGTGTATTTTCCAGCAAAAATACTGCATAGCACTGGACAAAAAAGTAATTCAATAACACATGAAAATATGAGTCACCCTGAAACATTCCTTAATGCATATATAACATACTACCTTCCAGAAACAACAAAGTGTGAGAAGGTAGATGAAGTAGAATCCCAAGATCAAAACCATAAGGCTTTACCTTTTTTTTAATCTTCAGGATGAAGGAGAGATTTTACAACATAACAAAGCAACTTCTTGATTTCTATTATTTTGTTGCAGCCCATTTTGTTGCGATGTATGAATTACATATTTGTGATAATGCTCAGAGAGTTAGCTAAATAAATAGATCAATTAATTTTTAATTTTATTATCTAAAATTAAATACTATATTTGAAGAAACTTCACTGGTTAACAAGGGCTGTGTACAAGACAGCACCCTCAGAAGTTTAGCCTTGTTTTTCACTATTTTCTTTTGTTGTGTGTACACATCCCACCTGCACACACACCACCTGCATTCCTCTTTGATTTTAGGATTAAAGAGAGGCCATCTGAGTGGTTTCTACAGCCCTAAATAAAATCATGAGTCTCTGCTGAGACACAGCATGACACAGCAGTCTTATATCAACTGTGACCCATGCTGCAGACACTTCAACAAATCTATAGAAGAGACTGGGGTGCAACTGGCAGTGTAATTGAGAGGTTTGCTGGTTCAGTTGCTTTTGCTTGAGGGCAGGGTATTTTCAACTAAAAAATGAGTAGATAACATGCACTTGAACAGTACAGTGAGAGGGCCCAGATTTTAAAAAGCATGGTGCTAAAAGCATGCATTTCTTTCATGATCTTATTTGCAAATCAACAGTCTGAAAATTTAACGTACCCATTTCTTCATGCCACACAGCAATTAGAGACCTTGAGAAATGTACTCAGTGGAACAGAATATAAAATCTGGATGAAATTAAATCAATTAAGAACAAAAACAAAACAGATTTGTAAAAACATACTCTTTCCATTAAAAAGGAATCTCCTGAGGAGCATAAACATTTCATTCCAAAACTGCTTTCTTATTGCAATTTAAAAATACTCTATGCAATCCTGCAGAGTAAGATTTTCTCCCCAATTTCATACTTGATAAATAATGCAAGAAATTATCTTCTCCTTAATCCTTCAGACTCCCAAGCCGTTACCAAACCATCTCTGCTTTACTTCTAACATTTTCTTTATGAGAATTATAGACACATTAAATGCATTTGCACCCCATTTAATGCCTCCAGTGACTCAGAAGGTAATTTTAAATACTAAGCCATGACTATATTAGACAGTTTTAGATAATTCAGAGCTCTCTTTTGTGTTATTTGAAAGCATTTCATCACTCATTGCAATGCATTAGAAGAAATAATAACAAATGACAATGACTGTGCCTGAGGGATTTTATGTGGGCTTGATGACTTCATTGTCATTAGTTTCTGTCAGAGAATAAACACAGTACAACAAACTGATGCCTCTCTAAGAATTAAAACTACCATCACTGTTTTGTTGTGGACAACAAAATAGACCCAACATTTATTTTGTCATTAAATATGTACTATAACTCAACTCTACATAGAAATGTATTCATAGAATTTAGGGTCAGACATTCATTTTTCCTACATAAACAGAATCAAGCTAAATTAACCAATATATTTGATAAGTGCTTTTGCTTTGTCTCCATTACTTGGACATGTGCATGTCTAGTCTTCTATCCTGACTAGAAGAAGCTTCAGGAAGTCTTCCCTAAAGACAGACAGCAATGAAAAATGGGAAAAAGGTTAATTAAAAATTCAGTCATATCAGACAGTGGATTCTGGGTATGAATAGTGAATATGAATGTATGTGAGAGGGGGAGAGAGAGGAATTAACAAATTCAGGACATTGCTGAGAATTCAAAAGAACTTTCTCAGTGTCCTTCTCAATACCCTATAATCAACTGTAATCAGCTTGAAGTTTGTTTGACTCACGTTCCCTTTCCTGCTCTTCTACCTGTCAGAAAATGCAATGGGAGATTTTGTGTGTGCATGATCCATATTTGGGAGCAGTACTGAATATAGGAGAAATCTTCTGATATCTTCAGATTTTTATCTTGTGCAATTTAACGTTATGTGTGATCAAACATGACATGTATCTATGTCATTTCTTGGCATGGATGTAAATTCCTTGGCCCCCTAATTTCAGCTTCATTTGTACTAAAACCTCTTATGTTCATTGCTCGTTCTGCTACAAACTGACTGGTCCAAATACAGACGTTTTATGATGCAAATAAAAAAGCTCATAGAGCCTTTTATTTCCCCTGTTCAACCACAGCAAGTTGCTATTGGAAGGTGATAATCCAGAGCAATTTAATGATTCATAATCTGAGCCTTTGCTCTAATCGAGTGTGGAATATATAGGAACAGAAAAATACTGTGGAAAAAAAACAAGAAAAGCACTGTCAATAATTAGCCAAGTCTGTACCACTCCTTATTTTTTGCTGTTCAAATAAATAGTAACATGAAATTAGTGAAATTTGCTATGAGTAATTTGGTTATTATAGGCAGTCCATTCAAGTACAACAAAAAATTATTTGCTGTTTCAGCTTTTAAAATTTCAAGAATTCTTCCTATGCGTTAATGAAAGATCAGTAATAATTAAAAAAAATTAAGCTGGATTCTCCTATCAGAAAGTTCTCTATTTATCTGACAAAACAATGTCTTTGTCAACTCTAAATCTTGTTATTACAGGCAGCTTTCCAACCTGTTGATTACAGGCTCTCACAATCTGTTACATTCTTATTTTCCTGATGCCAGAATACTCCACAAAGAATGGAGGAGACAAAATCATACCTTAAATGTGCTGTGAAAGGGTTTCAGCATCACTTATTTCCAGAAGACAAATGTGAATGTATTTCCATTGTGTTTTGAGAAAATGCATTAGTGCAATTCTTTTTTGCCTCTCTCAAAAAACCAAATATTTTTAAAAATAAGTCACATTATGAAGGGAGTGAGAAAACAGATAAAAGGAAATAATTTACAGATATTCACCTATAATAGTTGCTATCATCCTCCTATAAAAGGATTGAATTTGTGTGGATATTTTTCTGTAGTTGAAAAATAATCTGCAACATGTTACAGTTTTCTAGCAGAAAAAAAGAAGTTTGGGCATAATTTTGAGGTGTTTCTTTTTTTTTTTTTTCCAGAAGGTTATAAAAGCATGAGAAAATATTAGTGTTTCGGGCACTACAAACTGCAGATAAAATTAAAAAATTGTACCTTCTACAGAAAGTCTCAGGGAGAAGGAACATGAACTAACTGATTTGAAAATATTGTCCACATCCTCTTCGGTATTTTATATTGGTGCATAACACTCACAGAATTTTAGTGAAAATTAGACACTTAAATATCACTGAGAAATGGGGCTTAAATGCCTTCTTCCCTTCCTATTTCTATTAATAAAATATCCTGTTTCTATTCTGTTTAGCCAGCAATATTTTCCTACTTTTCTTTTTTAAAGCAAGAATAATAGAGACCTGATCTCCTTCTTTTAGTGTTTTAAGATCTAATTCCAATGATGTTTAGTTCAGATCTGTAGAGACCTGACCTCCTTATTTTAGTCTTTTTTTTTTTTTTTAAGAACAGGATTTCCAACAATTTTTCGTTCTGCATTATGGAAAGCAGCAAGTCCTGTTTCCATACATACTATTAATTAAGCTTGAGTGGTGGGTGAATAGATTCCTTCCACTCTTACTTGGGCCACACCTCTGAAGAGGTGGTCAGGCTGCTTACTGACCTCAGGATCTACACATTAGACCTTGCACATTGCTTGGAATTGGGTGCCATGACTCCTTACTAATAACTCCAGCTCTTGGAACAACATGGGACCCCCTGAGAGCACTTCTTGGCCAACCTTTAGGCCAACTGCCCCTCCTTCTCCCAGGACAGCCTGGCTGTTTGTGCCTTCCCATTACCCAGGAAGCCTCCTGGCCACCTCCAGGACTTAGAGTAAGCCACCATATCCCTGTTTGTTGAACTTGCACATGACTGGAAGCAAGTTGGCAGAACTTAAAAGATTAGGATGTTGAGAATGGAGAGATGGTATTGGATAATTACAGGAAAATTATTCTGCCTGTCCTGTCTTATTCTAAAGCAGAAGATTGGCACCTGCCTTAAGGTGAAACAAAGATCTTTACTTAAGTCAAACATGAAGACTCTGTTTTCACAGTCATAATTTCTGAAGTCTGTTATACTTTCAAAGTCCAACACAATTGAAATTAAGGTAAAGCCTTCATTAAACAGAATTATCTTTCACATCCTTAAGACAGAGTAAAGTTTCATAAATATCTTAAAGTTTTCTTAATAACAAAGGAATACCTTTCTTCACCATGTGGTAAAATGTGGGAAGTTATTTGGGATATCATTCTTGGTATAAAATATGTGGCCTTGCTTACAAGGATCATAATTTAAATTATCCATTTATATTGCAGTCAAGTAAACATATACTGCTGCACCACATTCCACTTTTGCACTACACCATTAATAAACTACTTATGGAATATGTTCTTAAAACCGAGTCTCTAAAACAGCTGGCAACTTGCAAAAAATCATCAGCACTACAAGGAGTCAGACAGGACTGCTAGAGCATGTGGCAGTTTCTGTGTTCAGGTTTGTTCTGTGATGTCCACAGCACATCACCAAAGACTTGGTGTGTCTAAAACAGAACTCTTATTCATGAGTTCATGTCATTCAGAAAATAATGAGCTATATTTGCCAGCCATACAATACAGACATTTCTGACAGTTCAGACTTCCTTTTGAAGTGTTAAAGGAGCATACCTGTTAAACATTAATATACCTGAAAATTGAGAAAAATCAATACACCTACAGCAAGAAATACCCTCCTGCACTCCAGGAGTTGAAACTTACTCTTGGAAATATTCAAGATAATTGCATTACTATACAAGCATATCTTCTAATTGGAATTTAATTTTGCAGTCTGGGAGCTCTGACAGAAAATCTGCCTTCTAGGGTCAAAATAAAGTGAAATGGAGCAGATCTGAGTATCTTACAGCTCTGTAAGTGTACTCATTTTCTAAATTTCTTGAAGTGGAAAAGCATACTGATGGTGGTGTTAGAATTGCCCCCAAGTGCTGCAGATAGTTAGCATCAAAATTTTAACACTTTACTGATAGCAAGACGGCAAAAACAGTAATTCAATTAACTATAAAGCTAATTGTTCTAAAAATACCCTAACATGTATCAGTAAGCCATCTACAGATGTATAAATGATATCATACATAGATGCAATGAAATGTACTCTGAAGATGAGGAAGAAGACAATAAAGATTTCAGAGAATCATAAAGTACCCTGAGTCGGAAGGGACCCAGAGGGATCATCGAGTCCAACTCCTGGTCCTCCAGAGGACACCCCAACAGTCACACCATGTGCCTAAGACCATTACACTTTTTGAACTCAGACAGGTTTGGTGCTGTGACCACTTCCCTGGGGAGCCAGTTCTGACACAAAATGCTATTTGGAAAGAAATACTGAAAAAGTAAGAATATACAAGTCTTGACTTCTGTTTTGTGACAAAAATTATGTCGGTAAAAGAAGAAAGCTATTATTTCTCACCCTCAATGGTAGTTTAAAGATTTTTAAAGATATAGGAATATACTACATAGAAAAACATATGTTTATGTATCCTACATAATAAAGAAAATACTTGGACAGCTGAAACTGAGTTTGCTAGACTTAAACCAAAACATAATCAATTTTAAAGATTTTTTTTTTCTAAGAAGAAAGTACATTTCTGACCTCATGAAGCAATCAAAGCTGCAAAGTGAAAAGATTCTAGAAAAACTTACTTTGAGCAAAATCTCACAGGAGCAGATTATGTTGGAAGATTTGCATACACAACATTCTGTGAAACTGATTTTGTTACTCTTTCAATATATCAGCACTGCAATAGACATAAAAATTAAAATCACCATTTCTAACCCACTGAAAAAGAGAAAATTGAGTTTGCCACTATAGACTTCATTTTTAGAGTAGGGAGGAAAAAATTCTGTTAACTATCCCTTTCTGTGATGGCCACAGCAGAAGACAGGTGGCTATCACATCCAGGCATAGGAAACTGGCTCTATTAAATACAGCAGCTATTGCATTTCTATTTTGCCTAAACTTTATTATTTGCAACACCAAATAATAACAAATATAGAATACTAATTTAGGAATTAATCCATGGAGTACTAGAATCCATAACTTTAGTTTTAATTTTTGGAAGGTTGTATGGTATTTTAACATCCTTCTCAAGCTTAGATATGACCATTGTTTCATAGGAGCCTGGAAGAAAACAAAGCTGTAGCACCATTCTCACAAGTCTTTGGAGAAGTTTGATTCTCAGCATCTTATAAGAAGCAGTAATGAGCCAACCCCAAATGCATATCCTCACAGCTTTCAGTTCACAGGGTGGCAGTAAAAAACAGATGTTGGTTTACAGGTTGTTATTCAGAGGTACCAGGAGATTGATCAACGATTCATAAATATGTAGGGCATGAGTCTAGTGAGTAGACCCTAGACATAATAGTATAGTTAAGGCTTCTCTAAAAAACACCCTGGAAAGTGAGTTCAAATAGCTGATTAATAAAGATAAAACCCTAAAAATCAACCAGTAGCAAGGTATATAATTTAGCACAAAACTGAAGAAAAACAAAAGAAGACCCCATAGCAATACTCTGACAAACTCACAAAACAAATTGAAAATCTTTATCTTTTATGCAACCACAAAAAGTCGACCAAAGTGTACACATTTGAGTTGGTAAAAAATATAAATGAATCTTTAGAAAACATCTCACAGAGCAATATTCATAACTTTAAAATTAATAAAAAGGGACAATAAAAAAGATAATTTGGTTACAGACTGCCATCTGAACAGACCTGTTTATAAGAGCTGAAATTAGAAAGTTCATTGCTATGGATGATGATTTGCAAATCTCCACAATGTTGTACACATCAGTCATTAGGAAGAGCAGGGTGTAGCATGCATTTTTCTGATTAGAAATACAGGGAACAAGCTAAGCAGACACCCAGCAGCATCTAGAGTAAGTTTACTAGGAAAGAGGACGTTAAAAAAAACCTAATAATTCTCTTGAATTATTGACAGGAATGCCTCTAAAATACATTGCTGCTGCTCTCCAATAGATTCAGTTCTGAGGTTCTTGAATTCAGTATTATATCTTTACTTTCAAGGGATACTGGAGATATCTAACATGGTTTTTAATTACTTAAGACTCTAGAGCTTACAAAATTTTTTTCTACGTTTTTCAACATAGCCTGAGGACAAAAGTTAATTAGCTAACTGCATTTTCTGATTATAATGAAAAAGCATATGCTCCAGTCCCCAAACAGTTTCCTCTTAGTACATAAAGTTTAAATTGAATGTACTTTTATTTATGTAGGGTGTTTCCTATCTCTCTTTCCTCCTAACCACACAGGACTCCCATTTGCTGTGTTAGTACCAGTTCTGCAATTTTAAGATCTTTTTTTTTTTCACAAACTACACATTTATCAACTTGGACTATTTGCACTTCCTTCACTGGGTATTTTTTACTGCATCATTTACATGCCATCTCTGCCATTGTAATTTTGTATTATATACAGAAATATAATACAGCATAAGTTTTTACCTGCTCACATGAATTTTGTGTTTGAATGATGCAGATCAATGGGGCCTTAATGGATAACTGTTCAGATGCATCACTATTTGTAAATATAATTTAATTATAGAATCACTATAGTACAATTACATTTTCTATGATTTTATATTATGTATTACATAATAATTAATTTTAAAATTATTATTAATATTATTTAGTTGTTTCTTTCCTCCTGCAGGTTTTGCTGACAGTATNCGTTTTTCAACATAGCATGAGGACAAAAGTTAATTAGCTAACTGCATTTTCTGATTATAATGAAGAAGCATATGCTCCAGTCCCCAAACAGTTTCCTCTTAGTACATAAAGTTTAAATTGAATGTACTTTTATTTATGTAGGGTGTTTCCTATCTCTCTTTCCTCCTAACCACACAGGACTCCCATTTGCTGTGTTAGTACCAGTTCTGCAATTTTAAGATCTTTTTTTTTTCACAAACTACGCATTTATCAACTTGGACTATTTGCACTTCCTTCACTGGGTATTTTTTACTGCATCATTTACATGCCATCTCTGCCATTGTAATTTTGTATTGTATACAGAAATATAATACAGCATAAGTTTTTACCTGCTGATATGAATTTTGTGTTTGAATGCTGCAGATCAATGGAGACTTAATGGATAACTGTTCAGATGCATCACTATTTGTAAATATAATTTAATTATAGAATCACTATAGTACAATGACATTTTCTATGATTTTATATAATGCATTATATAATAATTAATTTAAAAATTATTATTAATATAATTTAGTTGTTTCTTTCCTCCTGCAGTTTTTGCTGACAGTATCTGGTCCAAGAATGAAGAGTCCAAATACATTTCATGCAGCATGGGCCAGAACACATTTTTCTGTAACAACCACCAGAAAAATTTGCCTCACTCAAGAAATTCTGCTCATATGGGGCATGATTCCACCCTGCATCTCTGCACTCTCAGGAGACAAAATTAGTACCTTAAATAGAAGAAACAAATATCAGTTGTGAAACAGGGTAAGAAACAATTACTAACACTTATTAGTAGTCTTGAAAGGATCCCTCAGAAATCATAGGAAGAGGGATGGTGTTTCTTCAGCACTGCATCCTGCTCAGGCTTCAATAGGCCACATGAGTAAATGGAAGGGCCTTTGGTGATTCACAACAACTTTGTCAAATTTTAGCTAAATCAAAATGTTTGAGTAGCAGATTCTTGGTAAGGGTAATTTTAATGCTGCATTCATTGGTCTCAGCCGAGGTTTTTTGGGGTTTTCTTCTTTTTATAATCAGGATTTGAATCTTAGCTCAAACTTTATTACTTCTGGAAGTATGTGAGTTTTACATATAGCTATTCTTCCTCTGATAATGAGTTTTCCATGTGTAATCATCTATGCTACACAAGAATTTATGTATGGAAACTGACAATTTACATCTGGTCCATTTGCCCAAATCTTCCTACAGCTCTTGCCGTTCTGGAAAACAGTATTTTCCTTTATAAATTGAAATATGATAGANGATATTACTAAAATGTTAATGTTTTGTTTATTCTTATTGTCAAACTCATTGATAAGATTATTCTACAGCTATAGAATTCAAAAAGACATGAAAAAAAACTCTGCAAGCAATTAAAAAATACATTGTCGCTGAAAAAGTATAGTCCATGCAGTAATTTGACTGTGATATTTTTCACTTTGGACCTTGATTATACCTACAGTCACTATCACTAAAATAAGAAAGTCCTTGAACAATATTGCTGCAAAACCTGCCTACATGAGGTCTTCAACTGGAAAACTTACCGTAAGAAGACAAGAAAAAAAGTACTCTGCACATGAACTATGAGGGTGGTGAGGCACTGCAACAGGTTGCCCAGAGAAGCTGTGGATGCCCCAAGCCCTGGAAGTGTTTTAGGCCAGTCTGGATGAGGCTCTGATCAANGACTGATGTAAAAACAATGCATAGCACTTGGCCTGGTCTCCTCAAGCTTTTGCTTAATGTCATTAATCCCCAAAACAGGAGGATTTTTTTTCCTCAAAAGTATCTAAAATAATATCCAGACACATTGCATTTACTATTACTGTTTGGACGTGGTTTGTTTTTGTTTTAATCGATATTACTAAAATGTTAATGTTTTGTTTATTCTTATTGTCAAACTCATTGATAAGATTATTCTACAGCTATAGAATTCAAAAAGACATGAAAAAAAACTCTGCAAGCAATTAAAAAATACATTGTCGCTGAAAAAGTATAGTCCATGCAGTAATTTGACTGTGATATTTTTCACTTTGGACCTTGATTATACCTACAGTCACTATCACTAAAATAAGAAAGTCCTTGAACAATATTGCTGCAAAACCTGCCTACATGAGGTCTTCAACTGGAAAACTTACCGTAAGAAGACAAGAAAAAAAGTACTCTGCACATGAACTATGAGGGTGGTGAGGCACTGCAACAGGTTGCCCAGAGAAGCTGTGGATGCCCCAAGCCCTGGAAGTGTTTTAGGCCAGTCTGGATGAGGCTCTGATCAACCCGGTCTAGTGGGAGGTGTCCTTGCCCATGGCAGGGGAGTTGGAACAATGTGATCTTTAAGGTCCCTTCCAACCCAGGCCATTCTAGGATTCTATGATTCACCAGTATTCAGACCAACAGAACAGAGACTTATTAAGGAGAAGTTAAAGACTTGCAAGTTTCCTAAAAGATGTCTGAATTTGTTAGACTATTTCATTTGTAATGCAATTTTATTATTTAGGGGGTGGGGTGGTTTTTTGGGGTGTCTGGCTTTTTTTTTTTTTTCTGTGTTGGGTTTTTTAAAAATTCTTTTCTGTAATCCATTTGTTATTTTAAAAATGAACACAATAACAGCCTATCCCTTTACTTCAAACCCTTTAGGTTTAAATGGGCTGGCCAATAGATTCATCTTACTATGATCATAAAACATTGCTATATTCCTTAAGCTGTGCTGCAGAGCAGAAAATCTGCATGTGTATAAAATTTTGGCTTATTTACTACTCCAAGAAATACAGTAGGAAAAATATTTAGCATACATGATGTACATAAAATTCTTAAAGCTACTGAACTCTGTGAAGTACCTTATTTATTCTCCAGATTCTTGAAACACAGATTATCTACACAATAACAAAATTACTTCAAGGACTAATATGCAGTGCATGCCACACCCTTGTGACAGAGCACTGGACCTGAATACTTGCCTCCTCTGTTAAATACATTATCCAAAATGGAAATGCATATCCACAGTTGACTAAAATGTTAAACACTCATTTCAGCCTTCACCCAAGGCTCAAATAAACAGGTATTTATGGTATACTGGAAATACACACTACATAGAGTCTTCCAAGACTTTCTATGAGGAAAATGCTAATAAAATAGGTCATAGAGAAGTTTAAAAGTTGAAGTACAGAGGCTTAAACAGACTAACTACCAGAGCTATCAGAGGTTGCCATCCTACAGTATTAAAATATTCCCATCCCGATATTTTAACAGTAACTTGAAAGGAAAAAAAAATCCCTAAGATGACAGATCAATTGTACAGCACAACTAAGTCATATTATATAAAGACAACCAATCCCTTTTTATCACTGAGTTTTTTCCTTTGTGATCTTAACATATGGCTTTCCTTGATGCCAAGAAGCAGTCAATAAAAAGAAGCCTTTGTTCTTGAGCAGCACCTTTGTTCTTCCTAAGCCTTAGCAACTGTTCATGGATGCAAGAAGGGCAGAATAAGGGGAAAGATTCAATACAAAATGAACTCTGTATTTCTTACCTGATTCCAACTTGAGTTTCTTATCTGACAGTAACTCATAGTGCTAGAACTGTTAAATACTACTGCTAGTGACAAACCCTCTAACAGGAAAAAGCACCTTCCCTTTTTGCTCCTTATTTCAGACCACATCCCTTGACCTGACTACTGCCTGATGCAATAATTTTCTGCAAGCACTAAAGACCTACATTTTTAATGGCTTTTTTGCGGTGAGCAAGCTCTGTCAAGCAGCTAGATTAAATATAGAATATGCAGCTTCCTTGTCAGGTTTTACTGAGCAAGGAAAGAGTACTATTCCACTCAGGAAATGCAGAATGAGACCAGAGCACTGGGCTACAGCAGCCACAGATGAGGAGGGCACTTGATGACATTTCTCAGTTCTCAGGTTTAGGTGTCCTTGTCATTGCTGCCATGTCTGAACAGCATATGAGGACACCATATGGAATAACAAATTCTCCCCCACACAATAGATTTCTCATGTGGAAATCCCAAATCAGAAGTCATGGAATACTTCAGCAGGTCCCCAAGGCAGGGCAGGGCAATCAGAGGATGGAGAAACTGGAGGCTCCAGCCAAGGGGAACATCTGTCACAGAGCTAACCTTTGTGCATCAGAGCATTTTACATTTTCCTCACCATTCTTTGGCATGAAAGCTTGGATTTGTGTCTCATAGAAATCTATACTATTATTATTTTTACATCAGATTTTTTTTAACACAAACCTACTTTTGAGAAAATGTGCTAACCAAAATATCCCACCTAAAATTACTTGGATTGCAAGAACAAAGCACATGTTAAAATTAAGGTAATTTTACACAGAAGCAAGTGCTGGGGTAGCTAATTATTCATTACTTGAGATTTTTGCATCAAAAATAGATATTATGGCTGCATCAAAGCTTATTTGCTTTGTAAGTGCATATTGAAATTCTTTGGAAAATTGTTCTGCTCTGTGTGATGCTATAAATCACAGCAGGATCTAAGAACAAGCATTTCGTGCTTCAAAGCACCTTGATTTAATTGTGGAACATAAAATCTTAACTAGCTCTTTTTTAAGAAAGGTACTCAATGATTTATATTATTTCTCACATGAAGAATATGACTTTGTCACTCTAAATATGTTTTTTTTTAAGTGATAAAATTCCAAATTGAGTGACCTGTAGTCCCAAGAAATTGCTTTGTTTATTTTCTATAGATAAATTATTTCCATTTCTCTCTCTCTCATGTCATTAGAGTATTGTGATTTTCTTCTGTTGATACAATTCAAGCAATAATGGACTTGTTCTACTTAAGATGAAAACATAGTAAATTCAGGTTTATCAACAACACACTTAGCTTGCTGTAACAAATTCCGTGATTACGAGAAATACTGAGGGTGTCTCTTATGTTTTCAGTTCATTTATACCAGCTAGCTTAGGATCTCAGATGTCATGTTGAAGACATACTAATGCTCTTCTACACATAATGATAAAAACTGGTATTGAAATCAGTGTTTCTTTACTTTATGAATTTTTTTTTACCCCAGCTATGGGATGGTCACTGCCTGAAAGCTTCAGACTCAGTTTTGATATTTCCAGCAGAAAGAATTATTTCAAATTACACCAAGATTAAGAAGTCAATACACAACCTTCACAGAGAAAAAGCTACTTACGTTAATCTTAAATAGCTTTAGATCAGACTCATAATTTAGGTACGTGCTGAGGCTCTAAAGAGTCTGACATTTTTAAGAAGCTTCTCAATTTAGTTCCATAAGGACCACAGGTGTGTAACATACACAACATTTTTAATCAATTCAGTTTCAGGTAATCTTTTTAAAGAACTATGTTTTTGCTCTCATGAAATATATAGTCGCGTCTAGTAATGCCAACTGCAAATTGCAAGCAAGCACTACAACAGAATCCTCAGCTGCTGAGTTCATTTCACTATGAATTTAACTTTAGCAAATAATTTAATTTTTTTAATGTGAAGTTATGCTTCTTCCTAAAAGCATACATTTGCAAAAGACAGATTTCTGCTTAGACTCAAAAAGGCTTGTAAAGAGCAAGGTGTTGTCAGCTGAGCACCATGCAGAGTCTTAAAGGGAACACAGGAAACACAGCTCAGGATGGAGTAGCTCTCAGCAACCCTTTATTTTACTACTAAAACATTTTTCAAGCACAGAAATACATGATAATTCTGCACTGTTCCTGGCTACATTGCCAGTGTAGGTGCTGATACGCACTGCATTGGAATTTGAAAACATGGATCATGACAGAAGATACTGTCCTCCTATGGCAAGCACCCAATGCATCTGCAATCCCATCACTTCTGTTTCAAGGCTCTGAACTAAAAAATGAAAGAATTTGGTTGGACTGTGTTTCATAACACCTTTAGCATGGATGTAAGCAGGTCACCCACCCACACCACCACTAGTGGCAAAGGCTGTACAACCAAACTTCTCCCCAGCACACAGTGCCACTGCCACACCTCACCTGCCCAGCCTGCAGCCCTCCAACCCAGCACTCCATCCTGGGATGCATTGCACCAAGTCCCATCAGTGCTGATGATGTCATAGTTGTGGGAGCTGACCAAACCTTCCAGTTCATCCTGTTTCTCATGCTGTATGTGCTGGGGTATAAGCATTTCAGATGGGCTCCTGAAACATTTGCAGGCATTCAGGTCTGCTCCTAGAAAAAAAAAAAAAAAGACAAAATGAGTTTTGGTGGCATTTAAATCTCTCAGTGATCATCTTTAATCTTGCTGCTTGTTTGTAGCCACCTCAGAACATGAAATGGATCCTTAGTAAACATTATGGAATCATCTACAAAAGCAAAGCTTCCCACATCTTTCCTTATTAAAAGCATTTTATTTTCTGTATGATTTCTCTTTGCTCTCAAATTATAAATGGCTTAACTGCTAACTATTTTTAATAGTGTTGAACTGCCCTCTGCAGCTGAATCAGAGGTAAAACGTGTAAAAAAATTCTGTATTGTGATTCATGACCTATGTCTAAGGGTTCATGAATTAAGGCTCACTCTTCTAGATCTCAAAATGTCTGAAATAACCTGATGGGAGCTTTATGGGCAAAAGGCTTAGAATACTGCTGTGATGTTTATTGAAAGACTGAAGTTTTTTTAAAAAAACTTGTGAGTACTTAGCTTCTCGTTTTCAGGAATGAAATGGAAACTTTTTGTTAGGAAATCAAGAAAAGGTTTGGGTTTCACTATTTACTTTTTGATCCTGTGAGATCACAGGGTTAAGAAAACATTCAGAACAACCTATGCAAACATGTTAACCTGCAAAAATAAGAATCAAGCTGGCACCTTCCAAAAGCAAATTCTTGTCCAAGAACTGAGTGACTGAACCTATTGGGGTTTGACTCATGACCAAAAGGTCAAGTGTTTCAAACTGAAGCAGGTGTTTTTTTCTTCTAGCTCAACATAGATAGTATAATTATTGTTCCTACTCACTTGGATTTAGTACCATTCACAATATAATGTAAATTGTAATTCATTATTCTACATGCTGAAATCCCAAATAAATGCCAGCTTCTGTGAAAAATAAAATTTACCAGACAAGTAGTAAAAGTTGTCACACGATTGATCAACTGCTCTCAGACACTTTGATCAGTACTAATGACTAGTTAAGAAATTGCACACATTCCTTCATGAAAAAAGAGCAAGGTTCAATAATGTACATTTCAAACTAAACACTGACTTATTTGCCAGAGATTAACAAGGGGTAAAGAATGATGCATCCAGAAAGCTGGAAAATTCCATTTTCTGCCCCTGCAAAAGTGCCTGTAAAACCTTAAGGGAAGTTAAAAAAAAAATCCCAATCATACCTTGACTTTAACATACTGGGTTATATGTTTCAAACAATACTGTCTAACTATGCTGAATCAACACCTGCACTGCAACAGCAAGAGGGGAAATACAGGCACTTACAGTTCCAGTCAGCAAGTGTAAAGGAGCCAGGTACCTTGGTAACGGTGGTGAGAGTAATCTTTAAAATTTCATCCATTTAATTCCTCCGGGAGTGATCTCTTAGTGAGCTAAGGTTGCTGAGAAAAATCATAGCACAGCACCTACAGTCCCTGTTCAATATAAAAACGTAATAAATTTTTTTTTCAGAATTATTAAAAACTATAGAGAACTTTTGAAAAAATATGGCTTTTCAGTTGTTGTTGTGATTATTAATTAGATTTGAAGGTTAGCACTGGATATTGGTTACTTAGAAGACCCTGGAAGAGATTATTCCTACAGTACTGTAGTGCTGAATTCTAGCCTTAGGTTAGGATAGGTTTCAATTCTTTTATCATTTCCTTGAAACATAAGCACTTCGGTAGAATGATAAAAATAAAAACCCAAAACAAACCAAAATCACAGTTTGAGCAAACAGCTGGTTTTTCATTTATAAAGTTGATTTCCAAGTCTGATAACTTATACACTTAAAAATTTAATAAATCTATGAATAGAATGGTTTATAACATACTAGATATAGTGCATCACCATTTATAAACAGTCAACTGTATCAGCACTTCTTGCCAGGTCTCACTGCACGCCAGTGACAAGTGACATCCCTCAGGAGCCCAAACTGGGACCAGTGGTATTTAACATCTTCATTAATGACATAGATGAAGGCTGTCAGAAAAACAGCAGATGACACCAAGCTGAGGGGTGCCGATGATACTCCTGAAGGATGGAACACCACCCATAAGCGAACCGGACAAGCTCCAGAATTGGGCCCATGGGAATCTTATTAGGTTTAACAAGACCTACTGCGAGGTGTTGCACCTGGGTTAGGGCAGCCCCTGACATCAACACAGGCTTTGGGGTGAACAGATCAAGTGCCGCCCTGCTGCGGACTTGGCTGGTGTGGCTGAAGCACTTGCCAGTGAAGAGTGAGGCACAGAAGTCATTAAGTACCTCAGCCTTCTCTTTGTCCAGGTCTACCATTTCCTTCTGGAGAGGAAGGAAATGATCCTTAGGACATTACCCCTAGTCTTTCTTTTGCTTGCAACATACCTATAAAAGCCCTTTCAGTTACCATTAATATCCCTGGCCAGACTCAATTCTAACTGAGCCTTGGCTTCCCTAACCTTGCCCCTAGCTTGCCATATAATTTCATTGTATTCCTCCCAGACCACCTGTCCTTGTTTTCACTTCCTGAAAGCTTCCTAAAAGACATGAGCCAACAATGTGCACTTGCAGCTCAGAAGGCCAATCAAGTCCTGGGCTGCAATGTGGCCAGCCCGGCACTGAAGGGGATTCTCCCTCTGCTCCACTGTGATGAGATCCCACCTGCAGTGCTGCATCCAGCTCAGCACAGGAAGGACATCAACCTGCTGAAGCAAGTCTAGAGGAAGGCCCCAAGTAGACTAGAAGGATGGAGCATGTCTCCTGTGAGGAAAGGCTAAGAGAATTTGGTTTTTTCTGATTGCAAAAAAATAGGCTTACAGAAGTGACCTTTACTGCAGCCCTTCCAGTACCTGAAGGTTGCCTACAAGAAAGATGGAGAGAGACAATTTACAAGGGTGTGTTGTGACAGGAAAAGAAGGAATGGCTTCAAACTGAAAGACAGCAGGTTTAGGTTAGATATTGGGAAGTTCTTTAGGTGGTGAGGCACTGGAACAGGTGACCTGATAAGTTATGGACGTCCCAGTCCCTGGAAGTGTTCAAGGCCAGGTTGGTCGGAGCTCTGAGCAACCTGATCTAGTGGAAGGTGTCCCTGACCACGGCAGGGGATTGAAAGTAAATAATCCTTAAGGTCCCTTCCAGCCCAGGAATTCTATTATTCTATGATTTATGAATTCTAGGAAGTGGCTAAGAAATTGCAAATACTCTAGAGACCGCATATATTGGGAAAATGTTAAAAATAACACTGTGCAATTTTATTGCTTTTTTTTGAATGCCATTTAATACTACACTGCAATATGCAATTGCACTTACATGTGCAGAAGTGGTATGCTCAAATGTCCATAAATTTAACTTTAACCTTATGACTACCACTTCCACTTGTTTTCATTACATCTTTTAATAACATTTAATTTTAATAACAATACTTTTTCAGCCTACAGATTCCTAACAACACAATCTTGCACATTTTTGCTGAGCGGTGAGTAAAAGTTGTCTGAAGGAACTTTTTTCTGTCCATCTGCTTAAAAGACAACCCCTTTCCAGACCTGTTATCCAAGAGAAAAAACAGGAAAAGAGAAGAACTGAAATTGAACTCTGAGGGGTAGTGGAGAGAAAGGTCAGAATGGTTTCTTTCTCTGCACTCTCCCCCAAATTGCTTCAAACTTTCTCCAGTTCGTGAGCAGAAACCTCTAGATTTTCTCTGTGGTTGCCCTTTCAAGGATAAAGATGATGAAATTAAGACCTCTCTCTTGAAAAGGGCTGCTATTGCTGACAGAGCTAGAGATTCTGGTGGCACTGAGAAAGCTGCCAGTTCAAGCTGAAAAAATTCAACTCACAAATACTTTGAAAGCTGTAACTGGAACTTGCTGGTATCACTTAAAGAAAGCATCCTTTGGGAATTCAGCGCTTATGAACAAGCAGAGTATGAATAATGTCATTGCCACTTGTAACAGAGACCAAGTCCCAGTGAATCAGCTATGTGGGAACCAAAATATCACAGTGACAGGCACTTCAGAACTACATCATAATGCCTCTTTTATAAATATGATGGGTTAAATCCTAGCCCCATCGAAATGAAAGCTCACCAAAAATCAAAGAACAGAGTAGTGTGGCTTCTGGGGAAGTAAATTGTTCAAAAGCTGATCTCCCCAGCAGTATCAGGATGCTTCTCACACCCTCTGACCTGCTGAGCAACCCTGAATAATGCAGTCACCTCTCAGCCCCACGCTGTGAAACCTCTTTTGGACTGAAGCTGTGCTCTAACAGGAGAAAAGGTTGCTTCTTGTAACATAATGAAAGTCAGCAGCTGCTACAGACCCAAATGCTGCTGCTATATTACATCTAACTGCAACAGCAAGTGTACTGTATTCTGTCTTCAGAGAGGTGGGACTTCCATTGTTGTTGTAGTCTTCTAAACACCATCTTCATTCCACATAGGAGTCCAAGTGATATAAACAAGAAATTGCCTAAAAAAACAGAAACCATGGAAGGATTAATACATTTAACCAGGTGGATGGCAGCATGTCCCACAATGAGGCAATGCATTCTAGAAGAAAAGCAGGAAATTAAAGAAAAAAATTCACTAAGGCTTGCCAATAAAAGGTATTTGGAATCATCTCAGCCTCCAAACAGGTAATAAGTTAATTGCTAGAAAATTCACAGTTTTAGCTTCTAGCACTGAACACACAATCTAGGTGCTCTTAGATCAATGCCAAATTCACATAAGCAGCCAAGCAACAGCATCTTACCAAATATACAGTCTATTGACTTGCTTTTGTAGACTCAGGAGCCAGGCTCTTCTCAGAGGTGCAGCGCTATAGAACTAGAAAAGCAGACAGGAACTGACGCACAGGAAGTTCCAGCTGAACATGAGGAGGAACTTCATTACTATGCAAGTGATCATTCACTGGAACAGAACATCATGTCCAGAGAGGCTGTGGACTCTCCCTCACTGGAGATATTCCAGAACCATCTGGATGCAATCCTGTTCCACATGCTCTGAGATGACCCTGCTTGAGCACTGTAGTCCTTTCCAACCTTACCCATTCTGTGAAGACAATTTCAGCAATCTGTAAGCCATGGCAAAAACATCCCATGGAAAAAAGAAAACATATTTTAAAAGCAAACTGATCCTTTGACGCTACACCTACATCTTGAGGCCATGCAAGGCTGTGGGATAATTCAGCATAAACATGTACCAGAGAGTCATGCTCCTGCATTTATCATACTCATGAAGACAAAGGGAGCTCCTCAACAGAAATATGTTGGGTTTTTTTTCACAGTCATCTGTGAGAAACTAATCTTGTAGAGGATCCTTCTTTTGCCAGATCATCTTCCTGATCTACACAGTAGTTATGGAACGTTTCTCATGCCTAAATCTGACGTCTTCTATATCGTAAACACAGTCAGAACGGAAAACTGAGCTATGTATTTTGGAAAACAAGCACAACATAGTACATGGTAGTTACAGTCCAAAGGAGCAGAAAAACTGAAGTAAATTTGGCCCAGATTAGGCGAATAGTGAATCTCTTGACATGAACTATAAAGAGGAAGATTATTTTCAGCAACAGGGCATCAGTCTAATAACTGCAGATTTATTTTTTTTCCAAACATAGGGCAATGACATCTATTTAGGCCCTTAGAAGCAGCACAGTAAAACACATATCAACACGAAGTTTCAGTTCATAAACTTACAGATAAACTTGCATAGCAGCACGTTATTTGCATGGCAAGCATGATTAAAACAGAAGACACAGAAATCACAGATTAAGAAGTTCAGAGAAGAAAAACTCCTAACACCTTGAAAAGGGTGGGGCAGGAATTACCTTGGTAGGATTAAAAATTTGTCTTGGAAAAACATATCCATTGTTATTGACTTTTTTCAAGTCCTTTATGGCTCAAACTTCATATTAACAGGAATTTGTTTTTTAAATCCTTTCATCAGAAAGCCACTTGTTCTGGCAAAATCCCAAAACTTGATCACTGTAATGAAAGCCATTTTACAGGTACAGTATTTATGGTTACTCCTTAAAATTATTTCTTTAATAACTTCTGAAAGGTACCTGAGATTATTATGCACAGGATTATATTTAGTTACACGTACAGCTTCATCAGATACGTAAATGGTCCACAGTTCCTCTTCTGCAAATGCCCAGGAGCATTTTACTTAGTGTCACCTTCTCTTTATTTTTTTTTAATCATTCTAACATCTCTTTACCTGTCCAAAGGTACAAAGTTATTTTTTCTTAGCTTTTCATTTTTGTCTATTTAACNTAATACATTTAACCAGGTGGATGGCAGCATGTCCCACAATGAGGCAATGCATTCTAGAAGAAAAGCAGGAAATTAAAGAAAAAAATTCACTAAGGCTTGCCAATAAAAGGTATTTGGAATCATCTCAGCCTCCAAACAGGTAATAAGTTAATTGCTAGAAAATTCACAGTTTTAGCTTCTAGCACTGAACACACAATCTAGGTGCTCTTAGATCAATGCCAAATTCACATAAGCAGCCAAGCAACAGCATCTTACCAAATATACAGTCTATTGACCAAGCACAGTAGACTCAGGAGCCAGGCTCTTCTCAGAGGTGCAGCGCTATAGAACTAGAAAAGCAGACAGGAACTGACGCACAGGAAGTTCCAGCTGAACATGAGGAGGAACTTCATTACTATGCAAGTGATCATTCACTGGAACAGAACATCATGTCCAGAGAGGCTGTGGACTCTCCCTCACTGGAGATATTCCAGAACCATCTGGATGCAATCCTGTTCCACATGCTCTGAGATGACCCTGCTTGAGCACTGTAGTCCTTTCCAACCTTACCCATTCTGTGAAGACAATTTCAGCAATCTGTAAGCCATGGCAAAAACATCCCATGGAAAAAAGAAAACATATTTTAAAAGCAAACTGATCCTTTGACGCTACACCTACATCTTGAGGCCATGCAAGGCTGTGGGATAATTCAGCATAAACATGTACCAGAGAGTGATGCTCCTGCATTTATCATACTCATGAAGACAAAGGGAGCTCCTCAACAGAAATATGTTGGGTTTTTTTTCACAGTCATCTGTGAGAAACTAATCTTGTAGAGGATCCTTCTTTTGCCAGATCATCTTCCTGATCTACACAGTAGTTATGGAACGTTTCTCATGCCTAAATCTGACGTCTTCTATATCGTAAACACAGTCAGAACGGAAAACTGAGCTATGTATTTTGGAAAACAAGCACAACATAGTACATGGTAGTTACAGTCCAAAGGAGCAGAAAAACTGAAGTAAATTTGGCCCAGATTAGGCGAATAGTGAATCTCTTGACATGAACTATAAAGAGGAAGATTATTTTCAGCAACAGGGCATCAGTCTAATAACTGCAGATTTATTTTTTTTCCAAACATAGGGCAATAACATCTATTTAGGCCCTTAGAGGCAGCACAGTAAAACACATATGAACACAAACTTTCAGTTCATAAACCTACAAATAAACTTGCATAGCAGCACATTATTTGCATGGCAAGCATGATTAAAACAGAAGACATAGAAATCACAGATTAAGAAGTTCAGAGAAGAAAAACTCGTAACACCTTGAAAAGGGTGGGGCAGGAATTACCTTGGTAGGATTAAAAATTTGTCTTGGAAAAACATATCCATTGTTATTGACTTTTTTCAAGTCCTTTATGGCTCAAACTTCATATTAACAGGAATTTGTTTTTTNGGCCCAGATTAGGTGAATAGTGAATCTCTTGGCATGAACTATAAAGAGGAAGATTATTTTCAGCAGCAGGGCATCAGTCTAATAACTGCAGATTTATTTTTTTTCCAAACATAGGGCAATGACATCTATTTAGGCCCTTAGAAGCAGCACAGTAAAACACATATCAACACGAAGTTTCAGTTCATAAACTTACAGATAAACTTGCATAGCAGCACGTTATTTGCATGGCAAGCATGATTAAAACAGAAGACACAGAAATCACAGATTAAGAAGTTCAGAGAAGAAAAACTCGTAACACCTTGAAAAGGGTGGGGCAGGAATTACCTTGGTAGGATTAAAAATTTGTCTCGGAAAAACATAACCATTATTATTGACTTTTTTCAAGTCCTTTATGGCTCAAACTTCATATTAACAGGAATTTGTTTTTTAAATCCTTTCATCAGAAAGCCACTTGTTCTAGCAAAATCCCAAGACTTGATCACTGTAATGAAAGCCATTTTACAGGTACAGTATTTATGGTTACTCCTTGAGATTATTTCTTTAATAACTTCTGAAAGGTACCTGAGATTATTATGCACAGGATTATATTTAGTTACACGTACAGCTTCATCAGATACGTAAATGGTCCACAGTTCCTCTTCTGCAAATGCCCAGGAGCATTTTACTTAGTGTCAGCTTCTCTTTATTTTTTTTTTAATCATTCTAACATCTCTTTACCTGTCCAAAGGTACAAAGTTATTTTTTCTTAGGTTTTCATTTTTGTCTATTTAACTAAAGCACTTTACAGTGACTCTCTGCATTTCAAATATCTATTTTATCAGGTAAGAATTCTACTTTTTTCCCCTTTAGGAGCTTTCTTCAGCCTCTGCTTCATCCTTTGATGTTTTGTTTTACATCTACAGGTGTCTTTCAAGGGCAGGATGATTTTTTTTTCCCCTGTGTGGAGGATTCTTCCTCAGATCTGGTTTACCTGACAAAGATCTTATCTGAGATTACCAATCTATGCATCTCACTGCAGTATGACACCATATCCAAACTGATTAAGCAAAAATATTATTCCTTTACTTCCACTTTGTTTACAAAGGCAGTAAACATAAAATATGCTTATTTTTCAAACAGATTTTACTGTGACTAAGAAAACTGACCTCACATACTTTACAAAACCATCAGAGCACAGACCATTCTCAACAAAATCCAAATTGATGTCTCTTGCATCACAGTTTTGACTGCACTCGTAGCTAATGACTATGTGACTTCACCAAAGAATAGCAACAGCAGAGAAAAAAAAAAAAGCATATTTTGAAGAGACATTGACTTATAGCACATATTGCAACTCCTTAGAGCAGCATTCTGATAATAACGTAACATTGCATGAAAACTGAAAAGGTATTTCAGCAAGCGGAAAATAGTGGGTTTTTTCCTTTGTTTTCCTCAAAATATCAGTACCTACCTCCCAGTCTGGTGATTTGGTCCTCCCTCATAGATATTTGCTTTTGGATATAATTACTGAACACAATAGGCACATTAGAGTTCAACATATATTTTAGAAATTTTATCTTTAATCCCGTTTTTCTTCTCTTACTAACACTTGAAACTCTGTTGTTCCCGGTCTTTTCTGTATGAAGCAGAGGAGTTAACACTTTTTTTACTATACCTATCAGATTTTAAGGTATATTACTCCCTACAGATCAAACACAGAGCTAATAATGCAAACCCAGTTCCTTTGCAGAAGAAAGTAAAATTACATGTTGAATCAGGCATATCGCACAGTATAATTTTATTTCTAAATAACATAAGATCATAATACTTCTTCTTCCATGAGGAATAATAACAATAATAACAATGCATTCAATCTTATTTCCCAGAAGTCCACATCTACAATCAAAGATGCAGTCCTGTGTACAGAAATCCCCAAAGCTGCCACTCCAGAGAGCCGTATGTCAAGATAAAAAATCTGGTCTGTTTTCATTACTTGTTACCTTCTCTCCTGGTCCTCTGTGGTTTCTCTAGCTCTAACCCTACATGCATTAATGCTTTCCAGATTTACTCCTTGCTCTATGCTCGGCCAGCACAAGCATTGATACACTTATGCATGAGTTAGACTGGGGCACTAAGGAAGCCGAAAAAGATTTCTAGCAGCACAAAATAGCACACAATACTAGACTGGAATTGCCCCTGAAAAGCTGTAGGCCAAACTTCATCCTAGAATGGTTGAACGTTTCTGGTTGGTTGGTAGATTTTTTTATTTATTTTGGTTTTATGATTTTCTGTGCTGCTTTGAAGGTTTTTTTTCCCATTTGTTATTTTAACTAAGTCTGTGCTTTTTGTTTAGACCAAGATCTTGCCTACAGCATTTTCAAGCTTACCTACACTTACAGTCTTCTTTTTTCAGCTGTTAGCACTTCAATCCTCCTTCTCTAGGTCACTTTGTTCAGCAACTTGTACCAAGTGCCAAGAGATTCCACAAATCAGGATATACAAAGTTCAGAAGAACACAGCAATTATTTACTTACGAATATACACGAGAGATGCCAAGGTGTAACAAGCAGTATCCAGAAGTTAATTTGCTCTCCATTCTCATGGCACGCATCACTCAGTGGAAAACAATGCAGAATGGGATAATCCTCAATCTTACCGAGTCATCAAATTCTAATTCTCTGCTTTGCCTCTTAGTATTTAATAACTTTTCTTATCAGTGTTCTTCCTCTCCCATTCTTCCAGGATTAAAATAATTCACATTTTAATAATTTTCAGAATAGAGCTAAGACAACATCACAGTGCTCTGTAGCACCAAACAACTTCAACCAAAACTATCAGGGAGTTGGGGGTACTGTTGTTCAGGTGTCTCAAGCCCTTATAAAAGCGCTTCTGCACAGGATAAAATGGGAATTTGTAATAAAGTTCAAACAACTGCAATCCACTCCTGAACATCCAGCTGAATTTAATCACAGCACAAGCAGACAGTGAAGACCATTTCCATATTCTCTGGCCTCAGTGCTGCTGCTGCCTTATACAGTGTGGAAGAACTCTTCCTTCCACATAACTAAGTGCCAGTGCAGACAAGCAAAAGGAGAGCAGTCACACACAGAGGAAACCTAACACAAATCCAGCATACACACAGCCTGTCAAACTAATAGCCAGAACACTGCAGATATTAAAAAAATTTTCTCAAGCAGAATTTTCCAGCTGTCACCAGTGAAAATCTCTGCACTAAGTTCCAGGAGGCCTCCGATGGAGCCAGGTAACTTTACCACACAGCTGCCTCAGGGCCAGCCATCTCCTCTGTCCCATCCTTGGCCACAAAGCAAACTCAGAGCAGTACATGTGGTTTCGCAAGCTTCCAAGCTCTTCCAGAATACTGTCCCAGGAATTTCTCCAAGTGATACTTTTTCAATAGATGCACCCATTTTGACAGGTTGGTATTTTCAGATACACAACAGCAACCTCCACTTTTAAATACACATTATAAATGTACAGTTTTATGCAATTTGTTAGGAGTATTTAATATAGAAATATATTATTATATGTGGATATTTATTACTCACATCTCTAAAAAATATATCTACGACATATATATATTTTTGGTATAGAGGAAATAAATGTTGCCTTCATCTGTAAACAAATGTGGCCATCCTTGAACATCAAAACTACGTTAGTATGTATATGCACGTATGTTTGTACATATGACTAAGTGCTACCTGACATAGAGTCAGAAGTCAGGCCTTTAAACATTCTTGAGGTGATCTTGCTCATCACTCTAGTTCTGGCCTGTTCTCTAGACATGAACTTTTCATGTCCACAGAAGTACTAAGTCATAAACAGGACTACTGAGCTTATCAATCTAAAAACAAATACTTCCCTAGTACAAACACCTGTCTGGTTACCAAAAACACACCCTAGATATTATTTCTAGTTCCTAGTTTTGTCATTACAGGAAAACAGTGGTTCACACTGAGATACTACAGTATTTAAAATGGATTGTAGTATTTTTTTAGCATGGTGCATAACTCTGGTGAGACTATGCAGGCTTTTCCCTTTTGAAAGGGTTATTTCTTCTGATTCTGAACCAAAAGGCACCTCATACATAACTATTCAGCCCACTAAATAGCAAATAGCAGAGATGGGCAAACATAAATGAAAGGGTTTACAAGCAATAGAAGCCTTGTAATAAATGAAAAATAGACAAGATATTTTTTAGAATAGTAAACCATGTGACCAATTTTCTATGCACCATTTTTCAGCTCAAGTGTATTCTGAAGCATTTATTCATAATGCTCATATAATGATGATGCTTCCAATCTCCACCTTTGAGAGATAAAGGTGATCTGTAGCCATTGTATTTAAAGGCTATCAAGACAGTAGTCCGTCATTAAGCTCTAACAAATCACATTGCTTTCTGTTTTAGCCATATCAAAACTGCTTAGCATTAAGCCTTAAGAGCTAGATCCTATTAGTAGTTGGACAATTTCTAAGTGTGAACAGAAATTTAAAACCTCAATGTTGGTTGATGGTTATTGTGCTTACAGCTGACTAACAAGCTCTTTAATGCACTCTATTCAAAGTCCATTTCCACTTTCTCATCTTCTACACAAGACATGACATTTGCATAAAAAACTGTAGTGTATTCTGTCATTTGTGTTAGCCTACACAAATAAGAATTGAAGAGGTACTAGCAAATAAAGATTACTAGCAAATTAAAGATCACAGGTAGGTGTTGTCAGTTGCTTTTTTATTTTAGTCAAAGAAGTATAAGTATCTGATCTCTCAGTCATATTCAGCTTCCTTAGGCCTTGTTCAGAAAACCTGTAGAGAAAATCTTTTCATGCAAGTAGAGATCCCTTTCTTTTGTGTTTTTATCTCATATACTATTGTTTCAGAGAATTATTTTAATACCAGAGGAGCACAGAAGGATTTCTTTAAAGAAAAAAGCCAACAAAGTTTGATTCTGATTCTTTTGCATGTAAAGAAAATTCTAATAAACATTAAGGGATGCAAAATTTCATGCTAAGTCATGAGCAGAATCAGGAACAGGTTTTTGTAGTTATCTTTCCTGTCTGAAATTTTGAAGTGCATTACTTACACATCAAAGTACATGTTTAACTTACTATCTTTGGCTTCTGCACGACATTGTAAGTGAAGGAAATACTTGACAACTGGTGTTTTTACAAATTAAGATTATCATCAAGAGATACTGTAATTACACCTGAAAGTTATTAAATTGCTTTGTGAGTTTAAAAACAACTCTTAAAATCACAACTTTAATGGAATTTGAAATGCACTAATACATGCCAAAAGAATTGAATACAGGAAACGAGAAATTAATCACTTTAAAGGTGTAGCAATAAGGTTAAAGCTCCAGATAATTTTTTTAATCACTCACATTTGACAGTGCTAATAATCTAATAAAAATATTTTAATACAATGAATTGTAGTTTCATTATCAAGATGTGTGTTCCAAAACAATAATACCATCCACTTTCACAGATTCAGATCAGGTTTCTCAGAGCCCCATCCAAACTGGCTTTGAATGTTTCCAAGCATGGGGCATCCACAGCTTGTCTGGGTAACTATCCCAGTGTTTTACACCTTCATCATAAAATATTCCATCTTTACATTTAGTCTGAATCTAATCTCTTTTGGTTTAAAAACCTTAGCCCTTGTCCTATTGCTAAAGGCCCTACTTAGTAGTCTCTCTTCATCTTTCTTTTAAGACCCCTTTAGGTGCTGAAAGGCTGCAATAAGGTCACCCTGGAACCTTGTCTTCTCCAGGTTGAACTACTCAAAGTGTCTCACACTGTCTTTATAGGAAAGGTGTTACAGCCATCTTTACGTTTTTCCTCTGGACCCACTCCCAACAGGTCCTTGCCTTTCAACACAGTATGGGAAGCTACATTATCTTCCAGATCATCCACTACACCTAGGTTTGCTTTCCAGCTGACTCAGAAAACTGATCCATTGAAACATGACCACTTACTTTTAGAAGAAACACAGTAACATAGTGGAGAGGTAACAACCACCTTATCAGTGCATCTTTCCATCCACTTAACCACTCACTAAACACGGCCTGAAAACTAAAAAAACTAAAATTAAAATGCAGTCAAGGCAGAGCTCCTATATGACAGTAAATCCACTAAGTGACAACATATCACATTCACATGGAGCAGACAATGAATTACCTCAGAAAGTGACTTGACAGGAGTGTGGATCCCTCCATCTGTCATTTGCACAGGGAAAACACAGGTAAGTGACAACATATCACATCAGGTAAAGTAAGGAAAATAACAGATTCTCCCAAAAAAAAGTATTTTCTCTGTCTCGAGAGATAATTTAAATTAACATTTTATTTAACACAATGCAATGGAATAAGAGCATTAACATGCTCAATTGCTTTGACTCAGCAGCCTTCATGTCACTGCCTAGGCAGCACTAACTCAACAATTTTCTGTCTGCTGCCAAGCTAGCATGAAGGAGGTAAAATTACAGTAGTTCAGAATAACTAACAAATACTCATACATATATACTCACATATATAATTATTAATAATTTAATATTTATCAAGCACATATACTATAAATTATTATATTAAATATACATGCACTTTCTTTATACTGATACAACTGCTGCCTGCAAATAAAACATTACATGATAATTAAGACAGTATAAAAAGATTGAAAGATTTGCTTCGCAAGATTACATCTTAAAATTAGAATGTAAACAGGACATAAAACATAGCCTCAAAGATTTTCTATGTCTCCCCTTGTATTACATTATAAGCTAGCTCAGAGTCAGTCATGATTATTGTTTACTCTTGTCCTCTGAGACAGTCTAACTGCATTAGCTACTGACCACCTGTAAGAAGGCAGCCACTTGTGTAGTGGTTTGGCTAGAAAGCAAAAGACTAAAAAATAAAACCACAAGAAAGTAAAAGCATTTTATGCTTTTGTTTCTGATATCCTTGCATCACACAGAAGCGTAGAAGATGGGACTTTAGAAGTTTCTTAACTGGTTTAGACTCATGAGCCTAGGGCAGGAGAAGCCTAATGTCTGACTCCGAGTTCTCTCTGAAATGCGAACTGAATTCCTCTCAGGATCCAAACGTCAATGTTTTCCAGACATCCATAAATGACAAATAGATTCTGCCAGAAATTCCCTTTTTAAACAAAATCTCTGAACCAGTTACAGAGCACAGGAGACACTGACCTAACCTGTGCCTAACCAGAATCATCTCTTCTCTAATTAACCCGCTATGGTTAATTATAGTAAATTCATCGTACAGCATGCTACATATTCCACCAAAATGACTGTGAACTAAATAAGAAATACTTTGCTAAGAAATCAGCATCTTTATAAATGCTATACCTTTTTAACTTGTTTTCCCCCACTGCTTCTCCAGCTTCTCCAGATTTTCTTGAGATTCGTGGCAGCAATTAGAGAATCTGAATGTTCTACACTGTCACATCCAGACATACCTGAATTTTGGAGGGTATGATAATCTTCTTCCTGCTAAGGTCAGTAGGTCTTTCTTCTTCCACTACATTGGAATTACAAAACAAAACAGCAAACAGGCTGTTCTCTGCTCCCAGGCAAAGGAGTATCATAACCTACATAACTTACCCAAGGCTGTATTTTTCTCTAGGGTGCAGTTACTGTTCCATCTCAAACTCTGGTATCATCACTTCATAACCTTATGCTGGAGGAATGAAAATTGTTAATGTCCAAGCAATTTTGAGATCAGAATGATACTGAGAGAAAAAAAATGAGGTACACCATAAAGAGAGTATAACATCTATATATGGGATACACTGCAAGGGGAAAACCAAACTGGCAGTCACCAAATGCAGACTTATCAATGCACATATTGAATATAACAGTGGCAGAGATGAGTGTTACAGTGTCAAAAAATAGGAAAAAATATATCCCCGTGTTCTCCTCACTGCAGAAAGCATTAACCAAGACCAAATATCAAGTGCAAAGCTAAGCTGTGGAGACTGCAGGGTATCATAAATAAACGTAAAACTACGAATTAAACACATCACAGTGAAGAGTATAACCAAGAAACCAAACGCAGACAATGATTTCTTTGAGAAGTGCTCACAAAAATGCCATTTTATAAAGGTTTGACTGTCTACAAAGGGGCATACAGGACAGCCCAGGAAAGCTGGAATCAAGAGTATGAAGATCCAGTAGAAAGGTTTAACAAATCTTTACAGTCTAGGTATAATTCAGTTGCAAATTGAAAGCAACCCTGAGGTTAAACATTCACATATCAACTAGAATCTCGCAAAATAGACTCTTTTCTTGGGTCTGCGTGAAAGAAAATACTTTGGTTTTTTTAAAGGTTTCACATGCATGCAATTCTCACTAAACAGATTTGAGACCACATAATGTACATATTAATAGTAATAGTAAATAGTATTAAACAGATATACATAACATTCTTCTTCTCTTTAAAGAAAATATTAACTGTACTTCTTCCAAAAGACAGATCTTCCTAACAAATAATTCTCATTTCAAGCAGCAGTTTCATTCTTGATGATTAAGAAGTTTCTAGATTTTTATTTCCTGGTTTCCACAGTAGGACTCAGAGACTGCAAACAACACTAAAGACTATACATAAGCAAACTTAGACACTTCATAACTGCTCCCATAGCAGTTTCAGCATTTTGTGGAGCAAGTTATTTTCTTCCCATGTAATCGCAGCTACTCAGGTGGGCACAGAAGTCAGAAGATTCTGTGTCCAAGTTCAAAGCTGGAGCATGTGACAGTTGCTCCCTCCTGTCCCTTTTTGCAACTGGCTGACTTTCTGCTAATAAACAGCAAGCACTGTGCACTAAGCAAGGCCAGACTGGATGGGGCTCTGAGGAACCTCATCTATTGGAAGGTGTCCTTGCCCATTGCAGAAGGGTTGGACCCAGATTGTCTTTAGGACCCCTTCCAATCCAAACCATTCTGTGATTCATAATTTCCATTGATTTCAAACCTCAGCAGCCAAACAAAATTCTAATAAACCATTTTTGCAAAGCATTGCCTAAAAAATGGAGAGTATAAGATTCACAGGAAAATCAACAATATTATTCTTCCATAGTTCCAATAGATTTCATTTATGGCAAGTGAAGGCTACCCCACATTCAATAACCCTGAGCAAGCCTTATAGCGCTTGAGATAAAGAAAGATCATTATTCACGCTTTCCAGAATTATGTATTTGCCCTGACAGGTAAACTGCTCTGTAAAAGCCTTGTCATCATTGGCAGTGTTTTCCATTTTTTCAGCTGTCACCATAACAAATTTATTATCAAGTGTTTTGTGCAGATTCATCAATCCTTTAAATCCGATTATGTGCATCAATAAATTCACTAGACAAGAATAAATGACTAGAACTTTTTGAGTTGCAAAGAAATAGAAAATTGAACCTGGAAACATCTAAATATAACCTCAAAAAATCCTGCTTATTTTCATCTGCACTTTACTAATATGCATCCTGGCACGAGTGCCTTGCATTATTAAAAAGGTCTCATCTAAGGCAAAAATCCCTACTTTAGAGAACATTAGTTTAAAATAGTTATCAGGGGATTTTTTTGTTGTTGCATTTTTTAAAAAAAGTTTTGGGTATTTATTCCTTGATAACATTCTTAAATAAATTGTACAATACAAAATATGTTATCCCCTAAGGGAAAATGACAGCAACGAAGACTCTCATTAGTATACATCTCCAAACAAACAATACAGGAACAATTCTCCAATTCATCTTACATCCAGTGAAATGGAAGCACTTATTATCTTCTGCAGGAAGTCCTTTAGAACAGCATGACTACTTTGTTTATAAAAATCTGAGGTACAATGAAAGATTACAATAGCATAAATGAAAAGCTAGGCTTCCCAAAAAACAGTAATTCAGGCAAGGCTATTCACGCCTCTTAGCATCTAGAGACAAAAAAAAAAACAAAAAAAACAAAAAAAAACCAAAAAAAAAACCCCAAAAAAATCTGTGGGAGAAGACAGAACTCCAGCACAGTGACAGTAATGAACAGTTTGGGCTTGAATGGACTGCACAGACTACCTGGTCCACCTCTCCACTCAGACTAACTTGGACATTACATCCCACAGGCCATTGTCCAAAGTCAAATTCTGCATCCCTCAAAGACTGGAGATTCCACCATCTCTCCAAGCAATCTACATCAGCATGGCCTTCTCTGCTTCCCACACCACTTGTGAGGATTTTCCTTTAAGAAACCTGTTTGTTCTTCTTCTGTTCACCTCCAAGATGAGCTCACCCCTTCCTGCTGCTGACTCCTGTCTAAATTAAAGGCCAGCGAAAGTACCACTTTTGTTTCTAAATTTAAGAGGAATTGTCAAATGTGCAATTACATTTTCCATTTCCCATGTTGTCAGTCAGTAATTTATACTGTCCAGTAGTTTACTGCATCCATACTTCTATTTGTAAACCTCAGCTCCTTGAAAAATCATACGTAATCTTCCCCTAGGCCTCTCTTTTCCTTGAGTCTCTCCTCTCCATCACATGCCTTAAACCCTCTGTAAAACAGTCCAAGAAGAAATGCCCCAGAAAAGGGGAATAACTAAAAATATTACAGAAGTGACAGAGCTCTATTGCAGCTTTCCAGGTCAAATGTGAAAGTAGACAACTACTAGAAAATATTCTTATTTCCTCTACTTTGCCTAATAGAAAATACTTACATTTGACCAATCACAGCCCAAAGCCTACCAATCAGGCAAGTGCACACAAAACCAGTATTACAGTTAATAACCAAGAATTAGTAAAACACCTTAGCTTGCAGCATATTTCTGTCAACTTTATACTGGGCTTTGCTACATGCAAAAGTACTGTTATGAAAAAGGAGAACACATCTTCATATAAGAGAAATTTTAACAGCTGAATCAAAGAATTTTTAGTCCGGATCCAATGACTGCAGAAAAAAGTGAACATTACTATACACAAAAAAACACCAGTTGCAGCAGTAATAATTTAAACTGTTGTACCTGCACTTCCTAGTACCTCACTCCTGTTCTTGGCGTAACACTTACACTGGCCCTTTGGATCTTGAGGCTGATGACCTCTGTGCCAGGGACATACAGCAAATCATTGGCATCCCAAGTCCCAGTGTGATGTTGACAGTTTCTTGGAAACACTTTTACACTTGGTAATTCATTTGTAACATCTATATCACTGTACCATCCCCTATCACTGGGAATGGTCATATATGGGTTACAGTTTAGACAGCCAGAAATTCCGGCCCTTCTTTCCCCTGAAACATAAACATTTACAGCATACTAGAACTGGACATTCTTTTCACTATGAAAAAATAGTCTGCAGGAACTGAGTTAAAAGCCTGGAATGCTGCTCTTCTGAAACTATTTGCTGGCACTGTAGAGTACCTGCTTGCCATAAACTGACATCTATATAACCTTCTCAGCTGCACACCCATGAAACAGTTATTCTAAACATATAAAATATTGTTACTTAAATATATTACATCAAACTTTCAAGTCTGAAATTAAATTCTAGTTCTGAGTTGCACCATCTTGACAAGGTGGTCCCTTCCTCCCTGCATTAAAATTTTGCTTCATTCTTAAAAGCTATTTGGAATTAAAAGTGTCAGTAACATCTGCACAGCTTACTTAGCCTTTAAGTACATATTTAAAGTTATACGGTCAAAATGAGACTGAAAATAGAAATACATACCGCACATTTTTATCAGTTCAAGGTGACTGTATTGGTAAAGATTCCAAAATCATCATTAGTAATGACTTTTCAGTCAAGAAAAGTCTTTTAGATGTCTGTCCCACAAGTTCTTTTTCCTCCTGTTTATAAAGCACTGATGGAGTGTAAGGTCTTCCCTCCTAGTCAGGCAGTCACTTCCACAGAGACTAGGGAATTGTAGGACCAGCTCTTTGGACAGGGGTTCTTCCAAGTGATCCTTGGTTGATAACTATCTCCCTCCCAGAAACAAGCTGGGAGAATTGATGAACCCCAAAGTTTCAGAAGAGACAGTTTAGACTGCAATCAAACAGCACCCTAGTGCCATCTGCATTTACAAATTTAAACAAGGGAGTTCTGAAATGGCTTTCTCTTCCTCACAGACCTGATGACTTCTTCCTAGAAAGGCTGACTGCACACTCTAGTAGGTATTTACGACCATCTCTGCATTAGGAGCTAGAGAAGCTAGAGACAAGTTAGAGAAATTATGCTGGTTTTAAATTATGCAAAACATTCCATGGATAGGTAGATCTTCTACAACCATTGCAGAACACTGAATGTGACACAGCAAGTCAGCTGCTGGTCCATATCTAGCTATTCCAGGTATTTTTAAAAAAGAACCATCCAGATGCAGTCTTTTAGTTAATATGAATTTAATGAAGTATTGAAAGCTGGATAGTGGTTTATGCCTTACATATAGTGGAAAACCTAGCTCAAAATTTCTGTGTCACATTTTCAGTTCCCAGGTAGATTTCAAAATTTGCAGAAATTGAGAAAAATATTTTAGCATTCTAAATATATATATATCACAATTCTAAAAATATTAAAATATTGTCTATGTGAAATATCCTCAATGCTACTTATAGGTAGTTATATGAACTCTTATTTAGATTTATTACAAAATAGATTTCCACCACTACATACCAGTCTCCAATAGGCTTTTATTTATTACCTTAAAGTAGCAAGATATTATAAAAATAAACCATTACTTAATTTTCTGTTATACTTTTATCACATAAATTTCTTTTTAGAAACAGAAAACATGTAGAAAAAAAATTTTCTAAAGATGTCCCACAAAGAAGAAAACTCTGCATTTGTTCTACTGCTGCAGTAGAAGAAAGCATCTCCAAAATAAGGGAATGCAGTCCTGGCAGGCTGTTCTTTCTCCCTGTACGCTGCAGTGCTCTACACGGACACATCTGGAATCTCAGTAAGGCCTGAACTGAGGAGGATGGCTGTCTGGAGGAGGTGGCGGTGGTGGTGGCGGTGGTGGTGGCAGAAATGAGTAAGATGAATTGTACATGTTTGGGCCTGTCCACATCATATGCATATTTGGAGGTGGAGGGTGGAATTGATACCCATCACTGATATAACCAAAATCTGGAGGAGGAAAGGCATACTGTTGCATCATTGGATTTTCTTGTCTGTGAGGTGGTGGAAACATTGGTGATTCCTGGTATATCCTCCTGTCATAAGAGTACAGCTGTGGTGGTCTTACTCTTGGTCTGAAAAACCCTCGAGGACCTGGTGGAGGAGAAAATGGATCCCAGGAGAACCCTCTGCCATGGTATCCCCTTGAGTAACTTGAAGCAGGCTGTTGCATTGACTGATGAAGTTCTTTATTCTCACCTAAAGAATAAACAAATATAAGAACCCACAAATACACAGCTGTAATCTTATTTTGGAAAGATCATAAATCTTTCAAGCTGAAGTCAAGGAAATCTGAAAAGTAATCTTATCAACAAATAATACTGGCAATTAATGCATGAAGAATAAAATAATAACAGCAAATCTACTGTTTAGTAACTAATCTTGATTGAGTGGAGTAATATAAAAAGAATGATCCTGAGAGTTGCAAATTCAGTCTTTAAAAAATAAATTTCATCTTCCTTCCCTCCAGAGTTTCCATTTGTACAGATGGATCTCGGGAACACATGAATTTTGAGTATTTTGGAAGCTTTATAAAACAGTATTTAAAAACAACACATTTTAAAACTAAAGATAAATCAACACTGCATTACACTGAAGGGGTATCCAGCTTTCAGTCCCAAATAGGTATTACAGCACTGACACAGGACACAAGAAATTATTCAAGCTCAAATTAATAAAATTAACTTAAGTCTATCAGAAAAAGGATAGTCTGTACCTTTAGCCAATTGGCTTTCAACAGTCATCTTTCTAAGACAAATTTTTCCCCGTACAGCTTACTCTAAGCATATATTTAATGTTCATAATAGATATACTGCCTTTATAAATATCATAGAAGTTTTAATGGGATGAGGACTATAAAATGAAAAGCACTGAAATACTAGAAATGCTCCAAAGAGCTGTTAAGATATTCAAAAAGCAGTAAAATTTAAATCCTTAGAAGGATTTTATGGCTGAGCAACAAGGTATTCAGGAATATAACACCGCATAAAACCATTGGAATTTAAAAACCTGTGTGAACCTCATCCTTGGCACTGGACTATATAGCTTTTAGAAGGGAAAATGCTTTTGAGTCTGGAAAGGTAGTTGATTACCAGAATTCCTGCTCATTTTCATGGGGGATTAGGAGTTAAGATTCCTTTGCTATAAGGAGGCCTCTTGGAAGCACTGAAGTACCTGAATGAGTATTTTTTTCTCTCTTTCATCAAATACTGTAACAAAAGACAATTTTAATATACTCATGTAAATCTTCATGTGAGACCAACTTTGTGCCTCAATTTGTGACATATTGCTGCTCTTGATTTTTGCAGCCAAAACAAATTGCAGACAACTTTGATTTGTGCCATGTTATTTACAAAAAAAACCACAGCAAATCAAAACCTATCTCCCTTGACAAAGTGCACAGTTCCTCCTGTTGTGCTCTCAGTTATGGATAACATACGTAAGCAACAGCCTCAGCAAGCCCTAGGCAAAGGCAGGTCTGCAATAAGCCAGCAGAACAAGGATGTGGTGGAAAAATACACACATGCTAGATTAACAGAAACCAGGAGAAAATAACCATCAGTTAAGGAAGAGAAAGTACAGCATAATTCAGATCCATCCCTTAAGGGAAAAAAAACCCTGTCAAAACCATAGGGCAAAAGCCAGTCCAAGAAAGATTGTGGCTTTATTTGATTGATACAAGGGAGGATTGTACTGTACAAAAAGTATTAAAGGACAGCTACTTATCTCCCAGACCAAGAGAAAAGGGTTTCAAGGGGGCACAATGGTTATCAGCTTTACAGGAAGAGCAGCAAACTCACAGGAGTCTGTCTGCGAAATTCAATGGGAGAAGCACCACCATGCTGCAGACAGCTGAAGCAATCTGGTAAGTAAGCAGTAGAAGAAGGTAAGGGATGAGAGTTGTGTTTAAAGGGAGGAGTATAAAAAGCATGCAACCAAAGGAGACCAGTGAGAACAGAAAAGGAGGGATGCAATATGAATTATTCAACCAAAATGGCAATCAAAAAACAAAGTTTTGCCAGTAGAGAGGCATGAGAGAAAATTTGGTTATGGTAAACAGCACAGCTGCAAGCATGCAGTATGTGAAACAGATATGACAACAGCAGAAGAAAGAGTAAAGAAATAATATTCATATTCTGAAAATCCATACACAGCTTTGTTCATCTAAGGACTGCATTAAGTAAACAGAAGGTTCTCAGCAGGCTAAAGAAGTAAGGCTTATTAGAAGAGTATTTGCATGTCATGGGTGAGGAAGAGCTTCCTTTAAGATACAGGAGTACATTCTCCATCTAAGACCTGTGTCTCCTTCCTTGATTGCCAAGGAAGTGGGTTTCCAAAAATTGCACATGGCCACCTTCTGTCTTTTCCCAGCACTCAAAGGCTTCAGCTGAACTCCATCCAAATGGTGGCATCTGTTCAGAATCCTCACTGTGTGTCAACCAACATTGTTCTAAAAGCCTTTGATTCTCCTCTGACAACTGCGATGCTGCTGTACCACTTCACTTCGACAGGGTCTCCATTTCAACAGAATACAACCCATTTTTCTTCTAAAATAATAAATATGGAATGTAGCCACAAATTCAAACATCAGTTGGAGAAGTACAGAATTACTATCAACTGCATAAAAACTCCATCACTAAGATAGTTATAAATGGGCATTCCCAAGTTAGATTAACAAATAAAAGCATTCACATAGCATTCACTCACTTGCTGGAAGTGTTTCTGATCTGACTTCCTTCCTTCCTTGACTTTGAGGCTTCTTTTTCTTCTGTTTTGCCTCTCTTTCTTTTTCATCATCACTGAAGTCCAAAACCTGGTAAAAAATTTAAAAAATATAAATTAATAAACAGCTGGCTTCTCAGCACAAGAAAAAAGTAAACACTCCAAAAATGTATCATAATACAATTGATGCAGAGTTCAGATATCCTTTCTAATTTTCCTGAAAAGAGCAACATTCCAGTGCTGAACACAAATGTTTGATTGCCTAGATGCTAGTAAGAAAAGGAAAGGAGCTGGCTGGTCACTGCCAAGAGCGAGCTTTCAAAGAATAACTGCTGATTAAATGAATTTAAAAAACGAATTTTAAAAATAAATTAAAATTAACTTGGCAGCCAATACGGAATTCAGCAGTTTAAACTGCATTTTAAAAAATCTGTAAAATTGTCACAAAACTGGAACTTTCTGTAATACGTTTAATAATACTTTCTATTGAATTTGCAGTAGCAATGTTATTTCAAAGAAATTTTCAGCTTTGAGGAATGTTGTCATTTACAACAGATTCAACATCCTTGCCATGTTTCTTCCTTGTTGCACCAGGTTTTGCTACCTTTTGAATCCTAACTTACATGACTAAGTTATCAGGGACAGGGAAGAAATCTGTCAGCATTAATTAGTTCCCTGAAAAACAGCCCCCTCCCCTTCCCAATTCTGAAAGAAGTGGCTTTGCTGCTTACTTGGATCTAACATGTACATGGAGCATGGATCTCAAACACACTGCACCAAATCAGTGCTTGAAAAGCCTCATAAAAGTTAATTCTGAATACAACTATTTCTTCTACTACGAAACTGGATGATATACTCAAAAAAGCCATAAGAACTACAGCAAGATGATGCAAACCATGAAGTACCATCTTTCACAAACTCCTGCTTTTTCTAAGAATTCCAGTACCATACTCCAGTAGTGCAGAAATAATGAACAGCAATAAGTACCTTTTACTGCTACCTAATTTCCATGTAACATCCCACAGAAGTCACCCCACAGATGAACTGCAGTTATCTGCTGCTGCCAGCCCTGCTGCATACAGATCACACTTTGCCATCCTCTGACCCCTAAGACAAAGCTAGGAGAGAATGTATAACTGACTCTACAAATAAGCAAGGCTAGTTAAGAGCCTGCTACAAAAGGAATGCTTAGCATATAACTAGAAGTAGCAAGTAAGTAAGGCCTACCATGGATTAATTTAATATTCATACAAAAATGAAGCTTCACACTATCACAAAAAGAAGTGACTCCAAAAATTGCACACAGTTTACTACAGGGGCTGGCTATCTGAGGTATCAGCTGCTATCTGAGGTATCTAAAAGGGTCTGGCTATAAGAGATAATTTCAAGCATCAGTAGCATAAAATTTAATCTGCACCCCTGTCAACAGCTATTACCTTCACAGCAAAAGCTACTTTCTATCAGCTCATCAACTGTCACAGCTCGGGGATAGCATGGTATAAACTCTAACTGCTAGAACTAACTAAAGATTATTCTAATTAAGGATTACAAGATGTTAGATGTGTTTTTTCCCAAAACAGAACATACACACAGATCACACACTCAGAAGATTGCCCACCCTTGTCATCACTGACTTTTTTCAAGCTTCCCTTGTTCCTTCCTATAGTGAGGTACAGCACATTTAAATTAAGAAGAATCTTTTAAGAAAAAAAAAACAACTTTGGAAAAGGCAATGAACCTGTATCTGCAGATTTGATGAACTGCACATGGCCAATAAAATTTCATGAGTTCCTACAAACACAAATTACATATCTACAAGGTTATCTCTTGAACAGCTTTTAAAACATGACTAAAAAACAGAACAGATAAAAATTAGCCAATAAGCCCATTTGGTATCATCACCATGAGAAAACTGCTGAATGGCAGCAAGCTAAGACTAGCCAAAAGTATCTAAGTAGTCTTTCAAAGCTCTACGGATAACATACCTACAGTCCAATTATTATACAACACTTCTAACTCTCAAATTATGACAAGATGTCTTTACAAGAAAGGAAGGCAATTTACAGTCAGAACTGACAGACAAAGCGTTCTTTGAGAGAAGTCAGCATCACACAGCTCAGTTTCATTTACAGAAAACAAAAACAGTATTTCAAAATGCATCATCCTCACTCACTACAGTGGAAAAAGCAACATTCCAAGTTGATACATCATTAGAGGACGTATTTTGAGCACAGAAATGATGATGTTACAACATCTCTTCTTCAAGCCAGAACAACCATCCTGGAATAAGGACATCAAATGAAAAATTTAATACTGTCCCTAACAGCATCGTTCTGGACAAGCTGTCCAAAAGTGGGATAAGCAGGTTCATGGAGCAACAAGTAAAGAACTGCCTGAAGGACAGGGTTCCTCAGGGCTCAATTCCAGGGCCAGTTCTGTTGAATGTATTTATCAATGATCTGGATGCAGCATTCAGAAGCACCATGAGCAAGTCTGCTGATGATACCAAACTGCCACAGACTCTCTAGAGGGACAGGCCTTGCGATGGATCTAGGTAGATTGAGGCCCTGGGTAATGATTATTGGGATGAAATCTAATGAGTCCAAATGCTGCACACCTAGGATGAAGTAACACCAGGCTCAAGTCTAAATTGGGAAAGGAGTGGCTGAAGAGCCCTGCAAAGAGGGACCTGGGGGTGTGGGTCAGCAGGGTGTGCCCTGGAACCCAGAGGGCAAAACCCCATCCTGGGGTGCATCAGGCACAGCACGAACAGCACCAACAGAGGTGACAGCCTTGGGGGGCCTCACCCTGAGTGCTCTGGGCAGTTCTGGGCCCCACACATCAAGAATGTCAAAGTGCTTGGTTATGCTGCATCCAGAGGAAGGAAACAAAGCTGGTGACAGCACTGGAAGGCATATCCTGTGAAGAGCAGCTACGGACTCAGGACTTGCCACATTTGGTGGAAAGGAGGCTGAGAAGAAACCTCATTGCTCACTACAGCTTCCTGAGGAAGGAGATAAAGAGGTGCTGATCACTTCTACCTGGTTTGTAGTAACAGTATGAGTAGGAAGGTCCAAAGCAATACCAGGGAGGTTCAGACTGGAAATTATTAATTTCTTTACTAAGATGGTGGTAAAACACTGGAAGAGACTTCTTAAAGAGATAGCTGAAACCATGAGCCTATCAATATTTAAGAGGTATTTGGACAATGCTTTTCACAAAACATATGAGCTTATGCTTCAGCATCAGCCCTGAACTTGTCAGCCCTGACTGCTGTAGGTTCCTTCCAAATGAAACAGTCTACTCTATTTCATCTTAAAAATCAGTTAGAACACTGAAAATACAAAAACAAACACCACCAATCCCCACAGGAAAAAAAAACCCAAACCCCACAAAACACACCTTTCCTACCAAATTATAGAGCGAGAAGCATATATTACACAGCACAGAACTATGCTAAAAAGGCAAGCATTTGGAAGATCGAAAACAAGCACAGATATCGTTAGAATACTATGGTACACAAAAGGCTTCTACAAATTTTAGCTTCTTTGGGTAAGATATGTTTAAAGTAGGAACTGCAAGGAAAAGTGACTCAACTCTTGTGAGGTAAAACAAATCTCACAAAAACACCCCAATAAAACTACCAGCCTTGTGATTTTTATTGAGTATCACAAAAAGTATAGCTAAAGTGGAGTTAAGGACCATTGACAAAGTCATTGAAGAACTGTTTACAGATCCTATAGCAAACTGTCAATGGTAACAGGGAGCTCCTAATTCTACATGTCCCTGTATGACTGCACTTTTTATAGAAGAAGCTTGTCTCCACTCATTATAACAGCAAACTCCAGGGAAAGCTTACTAAGAAGTCAGACAAAGAATGCAACAGAGATGTCAAGTTAATTTTGAAAAGCAGACAGCTTAAATGTCCAAGTAGTAAGTTTGCAGACTACTAATAAGCCTTTAAAGACAATAGCTTGTGGCCAATTAAAGACAAAGCTGACAAAGCTGCAGTGAAATAATGACAGGGACAAAAATTCCCTACCACATGCAAAATTATTAGGGAAGGTAAAAGCACTGCTACCCAAAATTAAACATTAAGGTTGACAAATATGTTCTGGAAGGAGTAGAGGAACTGAAGACACACATTTTGCCAACTGCAAAAAGCAAGTAGAGAGACAGGTAGTACACTCTACATTCACTACAAGACCTCACCAAGAGAAGCATGATCCTTTCTCTCAATGAAGAGATACATTCAAGTCTCATCTCCATAAAAAGATAAGCTTGTTAACTACTTGCTCTGCACAGAATTTTTTTCCATATTTGACTTGTGTAATGAAAAACAATAAATAAAAAAACCCCTCAATAGTTACTTCAGATGGTGGTTCTTGGTCATTCTTCCAAGACGCATCTGAACCTTTTTCCCTAAAAGAAAAAAAACAAAACACAAAACACAAATTAGACAATCCAGATAAAGGAAGGCTAACACTTTCTATAAGGTATCAGGTCTCCTAGGACCGAGTTTCCTCTATTCAAAAAGTTACTTGTTTTTCAATAAGCATATAGTAACTTATGGGTCAACTCAGGCCAGCTTCACCACACTTGAAAAATCGTCCTACTTCAAGTGATGACTGATCATTTCAGTCAAACATCCAGTTTAATACTAAGTTTTGGTCAATATTCTCTGAACAAATCCTTTTGAACCTTAACTGCTTTGAACCTGCAGTAGTTTACTGCAACTTTCTTATGCTGTTGATTACAATCACAAGCATTCTTATTCTTCTGGTTTCAGAACATGCATCATCAGTTAAAAAGAACAATAAACTCATTCAATAGGACACAGGCTTTCAGTATAATTACAGCAAAGTAAATTCAGAACCAGAAGACCCTCAGTGCTTGGCTTACAATCTTATTAAGACAGTGTTACCTAGATAACTAGGTTTCCCCTTTAATTTTGTTGTAAACATTAAATTCCAAGGCAAAAGACATTTAAAGAAGCAAAAACTCAATTGTCTTGCCTGACAAAAGCACCAAAATAAATTTGGATTAGTCTAATTTGTTTAACCCACTGCAAAGTCCTTCACTAAAAATCAAGTAATTTCTTTGATTAGCAAAGAATTTGTGAAATAGATTTAAATTACATTGCCAGTAGTCTGTTGAAGGTTTTTTTCATGCTGCTCTCAAATTTTATGTGTTTTGGTCTGAAATGTCAAGGTACAGTCCTTATCTATGCAGAAAATCTTTATTTAAAAGGGCAATACTGAAAAATCTTCCTTGCAAAATTAAACCACAGTTAAAAACATCAGTGGGTTCAGTCTGAAACACCTTCAATCAGTGCTCTAATAACCAAGGATTTTTTATGTATTCATCAAGTCAGCAACAATCAAGTAGCAGTAACTTCAAAAAACTACATAACCACTGGCATCAACAGCCTGGACTTCAGAGGTGCTTAGTCACACCCATGAGAGCACTGCCAAGTCATCTGCAGGTACATCGTGCCTCAATCCCTAACCATAAAACTGATATTCAACCTCTACATGCCCTTTTGAGACCATGAGTAAAAAGGAAGGCAAGGAAGACATTTTAAAGTTGAATTAGAAGAAAACATTATAGGGAGAAACATAAGATAAGGACTCAATACAAGTAATTTCTCAGCTGCAGAAAACTTTTCTTTTTATGAACTGAACTGTTTCTTCCTTTCATCTTGTTATTTTGGAGCAACACATGCCTGCCAGAAATACCAGAGCACGAGATCACCAAGACCTGTGGTCATTCAGCAATTTATACCATCACTGACTGCAAACTTTAAACCTTTCAAGGTCAGGCAGCTTATCTCACTCTCCCAAAACAGCCTTCCTCACTTCAGCAAACAAAAACTGCTTTTCATGCTCTGAGGTATTTAATATCTTCTGCAAAGAACAATCTAGTAATTCTTTGATTTGTGAAGTCACACACTGGAAGGTCTAACAAAAGGTAATTCAGAGGAATCATGAAAATACATGAGCTTTTTTAGAACTGGGTCTCAGGCAATACAACACAAGCCTATCTTTAGCAACAAATTATTTTGCATTCAGAAAGTTTTACACTACACTTTCTCTTATTTTTCTATAAAGCGTAAGGCTTATTCACAGCACTGCAACTTTGTACAATGCAAGCAGATTGCATTTCAGATTTCAGAGAAAGCTTCAAACTCAGTGTTTCTTTCAGATCTTAATCTTGATTCCTTTCCTTTTCAAAGTACCATCAGTTTTGAATGCCAGTTTTAAAACTTTAAGCCTGTAATACTCCACAATCTGGTCAGACCAAGAAAAAACAGAAAATAAAAATTATTTGCTATCAAATTTACTAAGGTCCAGAAGTCTTCTAGTGCATCATTCACCAAAGCTTGACTTTTCTATTATCCATGTCACATTCTTATAGCACCAAAGTTTCTTCATACAGCATTACAGCACAAGTCAGAAATGAGAAATTCTTCATCCGTTTTTAATGAAAATTATTCAGTGAAAAGGAATCTTCAACCAATAGCACCAATGCCTCATACAAGCTTAAGAAATTGTACTGACAAAACCCAGAAATAAAATACAGTGTACAGTGTACTGTTACTGAAGTCACACTACTCATCCTAATCAAGACAAGAAACAATGTCTGAAGCACTTTTCAGCTGTACTAGTAAGCCATTGAAATCTGAACCTGCCTCAGTTTTTTTTATCACCTATGACAGTGAAGTACTACCACCAAATGAAAAATGGTTGCTCAAACTATTTCCAAAGCATCAAACAAAATAAAACACGAGTCTACCATCTCAGATGCTGAGTACAGCACACTGTTATTGATGCAGCAAGCAGATGATTAAAGTCTGTGCAGTTACTGTGCTAAGCAACAAAGTTTAATAGCACAAATCAAAGACCAGCTGGCATCAAAATGCTGCAGAAAAACAAACAAGCATCAGAGCAAGAAAGTTATCTATTTTGGTCTGCACTGAAGGGAAGAAAATATGCTTGTTGCTTACACAGAATGAGGAAGTTAAGAAAAAGACTCCTGCAGGTCTGGCTACACTTGGGACTAAAGACAACTATTCAGTACAAACACTGGCACAGCTGTAATGAATACAGGCAATTAACCAACCCCTGAGAACTAATCCTAAAAAATAAAGCCACTTGTATAGCGAAAAATATCTAATCTGTAATTATTTCAGATGATTGCTCATCAATAATTAGAACATTAATATCTAGCTGTCATTTATTATGCTTTATTTCTTAGTCCGTGACTTTGAGACACTTCCCTCTAAATGGCATCAAGTCCCATTAATTTATATATAAGCATGCTACTTTCCTCAGACTGGGATACACAAAGACTACTGAGAAGTTTCTGAACATCATACTACACTGTCACTCAAATCCCTCCTCTCTTGCAAATTTAGAGGGCAGTTTTTATCTAGAATTGTTATCCTCCAACTGTGTAACAGATTTATTCATAATTACATTTCAATTCTGGCCTTGCAATATGAAATAAAAATAGTAAATTATTACAAACTTGTTCAGAACACAAACAAGTTTATTATCACTTCTGAAACTGTACAAGAATCTAAAGAACAACAAAATCTGAGAAGTTTGGCTTGAAAAACCGTCTTTTTTTTATGCTTATGTATATATGTGTCAGAGGGTGTGGAGGCAGTATCAATGAGCTTTTCTGGTTGTACTTTAGTTAACAGCAACATAGAAAGAAAGCAAACTTAGTATATTAAGTAGAGTAAGAAGCTAAACTTCAATTACAGCCCTTTAAAAGCTTGCAGTTTACAGCTGCTCTTTATTGTTCTCAAAGGCAAAGTAGTGCAGTTTTTTTATTACAACATAGTTGGGAATATCTAAAGGAAATATAAAGTTTAGTGTTTAGTACTAGAGTTTCTCACTGAAGACTCAACTTTAATCCAACATTTTTAGCTATATAAAAAAAACATTATAACCAGATTAGAAAAGAAATCAAGACTCACTGTTTTAGTTTCTCTGCAAATATATACTGGGTGAAGTCCTTCACTGATGGAGCAAAATACATGCTATCTTGCACATTAATACCTTTCTCTTTGATATGCTCAGAGCTGTTAAATCTCATCACATAAAAAGGATGTGAAACAGGACCGAATATCTCAAATATCTGAAAGAAATAAAATTAAAATGTTTAAATAAACTACAAGTAGATTAGTAGTAGCTGATTTCATTGTAGACAATGGTATTTAAGAAGTTCAATACATTTTTTCAAAATGCAGCATCAAATAGCAGTTTCTTTCACACTTTAGTTTTATTACCAAATTTTGTTTGACAGTGTATTTCCCCAAATACTGCTTGTTATTATGTGGAAAAGTAACTTCTCACATCCTTAGTAATCCTTCCTGTTGTCAAATCTCTATTTTTCTGTTTCTGTAATGCTTTCAAGTCTTATAACACTTGGAACAATCTCCTGATTATTTTTTCATCGAAGTTCATCTCAACAAGATGCGTTTACAACAGTTACCACTTCTTACCTAATTCCATGGGGAGCAGAGAGTTTTGCCATGTTTTATAGAACATTCACAATTCAGGCTAGGTTTGCTCCACTCACATCTAGCATTCAAAGATATTTCAGTAGTAACCAATGTGGATGATGGCTTTCCTTCTACAGAAAGCAGAAAATACAGTGCAAGAACCCTCTCAGCAAACATTCTTCACTGGCCTTAAATCAGAACAGCACAGCACAGACAAAAACACTGCCTAATTTTCATAAAACTTCACTAACCACTGCCCCTATCTGGCAGTAAAAGACCACACAGCTTGTTATTTGAAGACATCATACATCTGAAAGAAATCCCTTCCTCTTCACAAGCATTCTCATCAAACACTGTAAACTCGCCAGATATTGTAATTCTGTAAGGACGCAAATAATTCCAGGTTAGGAATTCTTGAGATTAAAAAAATTAATTCAGCAAGAGTCAAAGGCACAAAGAAAAACTATCTATCAAAGAAACATTATCTTTCATTTAATAGACTTCAACTCTACTTTCTGGAGCACTACAGAATATTTCCAATTTTGTTTCAGAACCAACAGATTTTTATTTTACACCCACCTTTCCTGCTGCTTGCCGATCTTCTTTAAAAATTATGCTATCCTCATTTACTGGAGGTAGGCCTCTCAGTGATTCAATTATTACTAAAATGGAAAGAAAAAAATAAATTACAACTTTATGTTTCAACAGCATGTAATTAAACACAGAAAACTCAACAAGCACCACCTGTCTACTTAAGTTTATAGAGCTGCAACCAATTATTCTTGCACACATATAAAAGTACTTGGAATCACACAGCCCTTCTCCAATGACACGAGTGGCAATACTTCCATTGCTTACAGAATTATTTTTCTCGGGGGTAAAGAGAGAGAGTCCTAAGAATCACACCAGAACACAAAAGCTGTCCGGCAGTTCAGTCACATTATCAACTGATGGTGTTTATACATGCATATACACAAGCTCTTATACATTCTGCAATTTAATGCCATAGAAGTCTCACAGCACATTTGGGCCTAATGATGGTTAACTTCTCTACCTGTAAAACAGGAGAATGTTTAATTAAGCATTCTCAATGTCTGTCCATCAGCAAATAAAATCACTCAAGTACATAGTGCCACTAAGATTCCAATAAAAGCTCAAATTCATCGCTGCTAAACTTATGTAAAAGGACTTTGAGCAATCAACATGTCACCGAACTAAACGTTACTGCTACTACTGCAATCTGCAAAAACCTTAACATGCCAAACAAGGATAAGACAATTCCACAGGTTTAATAGTTCACTGAATTTCAAGAGAATTTGTGAAATCAATTTCTTTTGTGCCTACCTTTAAGATAAAATACACAGTGAAAGTACCCAATGTGTTGTTTAAACCTCAAGAGAAACACATCTTAGCAAAAAAAACCAGACAAAAACCCCCAAACATCCAAACAAAAAAATCCTACAAAAAAACAACATGCCAGAAACTCTCAGATCATGTTCTCAACTTGATTCACCACACATAGCCCCCAGCCTGCAGCAGGCTAAGGAAAATATATTCTGAAAATGTACAACACACCAGTCCCATGAAACTTAGGAGAAACGTTATCACCTCCAGCCTATTTGACTTACAGCTTCCCCTACCCCAACCCAGCCTAAATTATCAGCTTGTACTTTTGCCATAGTATAGCCCCGGGGAAAGTTTGTCACATACAACAAAGCTGTTTACTTTCCAGGCCCCAACCCACACAGTTAACTTTTCTCTTTAAGTACCTTAAAGCAAAACACAGCGAAAGTTTTGTTAAATTCTGATACACACTGAGCAGAAGTTCACAGAGAGCACTGTCATTTTGCTTTCAGCTACTGCACAGCAAGCACTAACCTACACTGTTCTAGCCTCAAATTTACCTCTCAGGATGAAATTTCCACTTACAAGTATCACTCACTCCCTGCAGACTGATGAACTTGGAAGGTTGCTACAGAGAACAGCAGAGATTCTGAGAGACATCAAAGGGACAGAAAAAGAATACAGCTTGTTGTGTCACAATAATGTTTGTGGCTTCCAAATGAAAAATCAATTCCCCTCAGACTAGATACACACCTGGTATACACAGGTATCAATTTAGTTCAAAAATCAATAAACAATCCCCAATTAGCTAGCATCCTAACTATAGCCACAAGTCAACTAAAATTGAAGCCTGTTGTCAGAAGAACCTTTTCAGTTTCTTTTCAAAACAAAAATAAGGAGAAAGAGAAGTCATAAAGCAAGGTAGTGAAAGCAAAAAAAAAAAAATCACAGATGTCCTGGTGGAGTATGCCATTCATATGATTTTATTTCATTATGATTATTAGCTTGTTTTCTAACTTTCAGCAACAAATGTAATACTTTATACAGGTACATTACATAAAATAGGATGCAGCCTGAAGAATTCACCTACCAGTAAACTGGTATTTGAAAAGATTATACTCACCAGTGAGGATTAGAATTAAGAATGTTTTTCAAAACTGCAGTCTTTGGTTTAAAATCTGAAGGCATAAATAAAACTGTTTATACCTTCAGATTTTAAACCAAAAATAATAGCAAGTATGATTCAACTTTTTTAAAAAAATTTGTTTTCAAACTACCATTTTGGCTGAAGGCAGCCTTCCTAAAGTCCCCATTATTACCAATAAGCAAGACAAGGATAAAGTAGAAAAGAATCAGATTACTACCTTCCACACCCTCCACACACCTTTCTGCAAATGAATCAAATTAAATCTCACTCCAATAAAATAATGTAGAGGAACTGCCTGCACTACCTGAAATATTTTAGAAGAAAAATTAATAGCAAAAGTTATTTACTTTATTTGTACTACATTCAGCATTAATACTTCAACTTCAAAATTGAACTTAATTTCTAATTTTCATAAGCAAATTACTTTGAATGCAGATCAAGCAGAATGGAACACTTGAAATATCCTAAATATAAACATACTGTGGATGTTTTAGTAATATGAGCTTCAGCAAAACTTTGATTTCATTTATCAAATACTGAGATCTGAAAAGATCCCTAAATCTATATGCCTGCAGTTAAATTTACAACCATTCTACATCTCAATTCCATTAAGCTTACCCTCCACCTATAAATCATGTTAGTCACACCATCCTCTGACTGCTGACATGGGCAGCTTTCATTTGCTCAAGGTGACAGAAGTAGAATGAATAAAGATATAAATAATAAATAAATAAAAGAACTTGCACTGTTAAAGAAACAAATCTTTTTTCCTGTCCTATATAAACAAGCAAGCACTTGGGACTGCATTGTACTGTATCTGTGCTTCCAGTTATACAGCTCCTACATACTCAGGAATTATTCAAAGTAGCACCTACAACCGGAAGGTTTTCTTAAAACCATTAAAATACAACAACTGTGGCCAGTATCAATATAAAAAACCATAATATACAGTAGAAAATAAAGGGGTTTTAATGTAATAAATTAAACATGGAAAACACACAGAAACACATGTATATAAGCCAAATAAAAGGTAATTCAACACAAATGTCATCTGTTAGTTCAAATTCCAATTCAGCAACCTGCCACCCCCAGAAATACAATGCTGTAGGACTGACACTACTTTAACGGAACAACTGAGAACACAATTCATGCAGAGATATACAGAAATTATAATAATTAAAAACAAAGCAAACATATCTTGCCTACCTAGCTGCTCAATGACGCTGGAAACTGTCCCAAACGGCTGCAGTTCAACATTATCTGGAAGAACTATTGATAGGTCTTCAACAGGAGGCAGTTTCTGCAAACATCAAGTCAGTGTTTAGAATGTAGTATCACACAAAGGCACTTACCACTTTGTCACTGCAGAAACTTGACCGTCTGGAAAAATGCCCTGGCATTTTGAAGATTTTATTTTACAAATCTAGTTTGAACTGCCTCTTTCAGAATCATCCTAAATGGACTCATCTTGGGGGAACACCACTTTTGAGGACATCTCTCCTACAGAGACGCTTCCACCACAACTATGGCAGAAGTCAATTTTATTTAACTGGAGAAAGCCAACAATTGACAGCCATTTGATCCAAGCTCAATGTACAATACAATAAATAAACAATCAGAATTCAAAAAATAAGACCACTTGCAATAACATTCAATGCACTCTAGAAGAAAAATATACACAGCAAGAGGTAACACAGCATAAAATAAACCACACGCGTATCATCTGACTTAACAAAAGGAAATCTGTCCATTTATCTCATTACTTGGATTATTATAGAAGATGTAAATATCACAACAACCTATACAAAGAAAATTCTTTTTAGCTGAAAATTGCATTTGGTACAAAAGGATAACGAGATCAGAGAGAACACAAAAAGCCAAACTTCAATTACAAAAATGAGTACTACACAATATTCAAATTAGGTTTTTCCTCAGACATAAGGATCAAAATTTACTATTGAAGTCTGATTAACACCAAGTTCATAATCAACCTCCAATTTACCTATAAACTAAGATTTCTATGCATATACTATGCTGCTGTGAATTCAGTAAAGACTTTATGAAATACAAAGCAACTAGAGCAAGCATTATCTTCAAATTCAATAGCCTGTGATTCCTGAGAGTTCAAAACTTAGCACTGAACTGCACTTTAAAAAGCCACAACTGGAAATAAAATCCCACAAAAACCATCTTATCCTGGTTAATCAACACCTCACCTGATAATCTTTACTCTAACAAAAGTGTTTGGCAAAGGCTTATGGAGTAACGCACAGATCAAAAAGGCCAAGCCTTTCCCAAATGTTATACCATTTAACACAAACATTAATTCAGATAAAAACATCACATCCTTCTACCAGCCAGTCATTTTTCCAACATTAAATCAAGTTCACTGCTAAGACTTAACTGAGTCACTTTTGGAAGAGCAATTCAGAAGCCAAAAAGCAGCAGGAAGGTAAAATTCTAATCCTGTATCTCAAAATGGTAACTTCAACCACACCATATCCAGTATCTGCCAATCCTTGCTTCAGAGCAAGAGATTTCTGAAACAGTTCCACTAACACTCCTTAATGCATATACCTGAAAAACATGGCTTCCTAAGTTATTAACTGTGGTGGGTTTCGCTGCAGAAGTCAATTTTATTCATAGCGGCTGTTACAGGGTTGTGTTTTGGATCTGTGCTGGCAACACTGCTGATAATATAGAGATGTTTTTATTACTGCTGAGCAGGGCTTACACAGAGCCAAGGCCTTTTCTGCCTCTCATGCCACCCCATCAGTGAGGAGGTGCAAAACGAGTTGGGAGTGGCACAGCCAGGGCAGGCGACCCGCACAAAGTAAAGGAACATTCCAAACAATGCAACATCATGCTCTGCATACAAAGCTGGATGAAAAAGGACAACGAGGGAAAACTGGAATGATGGTGTTTTCATGCCCAAGCAACAGTTACACATGATGGAAGCCCAGCTTTCCTGGGGATGGCAGAACACCTGCCTGCCCATGGCAAGTGATAAATTAATTTCTGGGTTTGCTCTGCTTGTGTGGGTGGCTTCTGCTTAACCTACTAAACTGTGTCTGCCTCAGTCTTGGAGTTTCTCTTTTACTATTCTGATTCTAGCCCCATCTTGACACAGAAGGACTGACTTAAAATATACATTTTTAGTTGGGTTAGTAAGAAAGAGTTTAAGAAACACCGCATCATACTTACATCAATAGGCACCTCATCCTTCGTCCTAATACAGCAGGATCTGTTATCTTTCTCATTTGGAAAATCATCTTCATCAGATACTGCTGAAGATGAAGAGGAGAGTGTAGTTGATGAACTATCTGAATCTGTATCACTGAATAAAAAAACAAACACGGGAGTTACAATACTGCCTTCTCACATGTCATTGTTCTTGTAAAATCTCAGTATTAGCATAACACAGTGAAAGTTATAAGAAAACACTTACTTCAAGCAACACATCTTGAAGGGGAAAAATTCTAACTTTTGTAAATAAAAGGGATTCATTTTGTAATTAATGTCCTGTCCAAATCCCCCAGTAAATATTCACCAGAGTAATTCAATATTTCTGTCACATGTGTAAGAGATGTTTATTGTCTTAGACTCTTAATATTTCAAGAGTGGAGTAAGAGACCAGTCCTTATTCATCTCAACATGTTAGTTTTAGCAAAGGTCCAAGTTCTTCAAGGGTTGGTAGAAGCAAAAAAATGTGGAGCAACTGATCCTAGTAACTGAAAAAACACAGTACAAATCTTACAATAAAAATACGTGGAGACAAGCAAACTTAGCAAAATAGTCTTTCTTACCTGAAAAAAAAAACAACAAAACAACTGCTTTCTAGATTCTGGTAATACCACAGTCTCCTTCCCAAGTAAATGGATGGCTTTCTATTGCTCCTGTATTTATAGCAACAAATGCTCATAGTAATGACAAGAAATAAGAGCACCTCTCCAAATAAACCTCTTGAAAAAGTCAAACATGGACTTCTTGGAATAACATCAATGTAGCACAAAGACAAAAAGAAAATCAGACTAAAAGACTGATCAGTGGAGTTAAAAAAGTTTAAAAAAAAAAGACAAAACAAAGACTGAGATACACGCAAGACAGGTAAGTTGAAGTAATGAAAATTTCATTTTTAGGGTTCATCACAACAGATTTTGGAAGTAAAAAACACTATACACATGTGAAGCCCCCGGAAGTCAGGAATTTCACTCTCCATCACTTCGTGATATTCAAGGGAAACTCTGAACTTCTGATGTCAAACTTTATCCAATTAACTGTAAATGAAGCTTTGTATCTTTAAGAGGCGATTCTGAGATTTTATTTTAGCCTCCTCTAGTCAGAAGAAGCGTATGCCCATCTTGCTGCACCGGCCCAATAAGAAAACACAAGACTTACAGCAACAACCAAAGTGTGCAGATTTCTAACACTGCAACAGAACCTACATTTAACCAGTTACCTTTCACCAGCTACACTGAACAACAAAGCACAGATACAGCAAGTAGAAGATGGAACTTCGTATTAAAAAGAAAAAACCGAAAGTTGAGAATGAGCTTTTCCACTGAGATGCCAACATCAGAGCACGTGGAACGGTGTGCAGACTCTGCACCTTGAGTCAGGTTTTTCAGCAGTAACACCGCGGGTGCCCTGCCCCAAGAGCCGCAGGTGCATCCCATGAGGACCATGTCAAGCCGGTGGGGTAGCCCAGCACGCTCTCCAGGCCGCAACCACCTAACTCATGCTTTCGTTAAATCCTACACCCTTACAGGCACTGTTCTGGAGACCTAATTTAACAGACTCCGAGCAAAATGTAACTGAAAATTACACCTCTGATAGAAGGAGCAAGCTCCAGAGGGTCGGTCACACATTGTGCGGGGAGGAGGCGGCGGGCAGGCACACCGGGCTCTCAGCCACGGCGCCAGCGGAGCGCGCCACCGCCCGCGGCCTCGGCGAGCAAGGGGCGACTCGCGGGCAGCGCCGGGGCTGAACTCACCTGTCCGAGTCCGACGAGACGGCGGCGCCCGGCCAAGCGGGCGGCGGGGAGCGGCGCGGTCCCACGGCTGGCGGCAGAGGGGGCTGGGCTTCCCCACTGCCCTCCACAGGGCCCAGCACCTTCTCCTGCTGGGCCGCCCGCTGCCTGTCCGGCGCCTTCTCCTGCTCGGCCACCGGCTGCCAGTCCTGCACCTCCTCCTGCTCCGCCGCCGGCTGCCCGTCTTGCACCTCCTCCTGCTCGGCCACCGGCTGCCTGTACTGCACCTCCTTCTGCTCGGCCACCGGCTGCCTGTCCGGCGCCTTCTCCTGCTCGGCCACCGGCCGCCAGTCCTGCACCTCCTCCTGCTCGGCCACCGGCCGCCCGTCCTGCACCTCCTCTTGCTCGGCCACCGGCCGCCCGTCCTGCACCTCCTCTTGCTCGG